>JAODAL010003928.1:0-165011 GCA_025379985.1 Phyllomedusa bahiana | reverse complement strand
TAAAAAAATGAAAAAAGAATGCCAAAAAAAAAGGGCACCGGGGTGAAACGGGCTTTAAAACCACAGTATTTCCAAGTGAAGCTCAATTGGTCCGCACTCATACGGAGGGGCAAGCGTACCCAGGTCTTGACTGTGTACTGAGGAAGGCTGGAGTTCTCACTTTCCGCTTCCGCATCTGCTTCAGCACGACTGTTTTCGTTGCTGGGTATCAGGGCTTTTTAAACCTGCGTGTTAATAGATGATGGACGCCAGTCTGGGCTCTACTGCACCACTGTAACTCCGGCCCTGGGGTCATCTGTGGCACAGGACAGGTATAGTCAATGTCCACTTCAACAAAAAGGGTTTGGTTGAAAGACCCCTTTTTCCGGCATTTTTTTATCTGGGGGTCAGACAGGTTTAATGGTCATACTGTGGTCCAGGACAGGTATAGTCAATGTAGTTCAACTAAAATGGGGTTGAAAGACTCCTTTTCCGACTTTTAAGCTGGGGTCGACATGTTTAAAGGCATCTGCGGTCCAGGACAGGTATAGTAAAATGCCACTTCAACTAAAATAGTGTTGAAGACCTTTTTCCGGCACTTTTTAATCTGTGGGTCAGACAGGTTTAAGGGTCATGTTGTGGTCCAGGACAGGGTTTGTCAATGTCCAGTTCAACTAAAATAGTGGTTGAAAAAACTCCTTTTTCCAGCATTTTTTAAATTTCTGGGGGTCAGACAGGTTTAATGGTCATACTGCGGTCCAGGACAGTTCTAGTCAATGTCAGTGAAACTAAAATGGTGGTTGAAAGACTCCTTTTTCCGGCACTTTTTAATCTGTGGGTCAGACAGGTTTAAAGGTCATGCTGCGGTAAGGACAGGGTTTGTCAATGTCCAGTTAAAACTAAATGGTGGTTCAAAGACTACTTTCTTCCGGCACTTTTTAATCTGTGGGTCATGCAGGTTTTTAGGGTCATGCTGCGTTCCAGGACAGGAATATTCAATGTCCAGTTCAAGTAAAATGAGGGTTTCAAATTAATACTGCCCCCTGGCACTTTTTAATTTGTGGGTGATGCAGGTTTAAGGGTCATTGCTGTGGTACAAGACAGGGTAGTGAATGGTGTGTGACTGTTTTTCTGTGGCTTTTATAGCCTAGTGTTTTGCCTAAGATGTAGCAGGTATCCATTTGACTGTTGTGGCTTTTAAATTCCAGTTTTCTCCAGCCTTTTTGGGGTGAAAGAATGAAGGTGTTGTTGCTCCCCCATAGATTTATGGTCATCGGAGATGATCGACTATCGAAAAACCTTATCGATGGTGGCCGACTATCGACTATCGCCCGATGTCGATAGCCAACGTAATCGCTCAACACTACTTAAAGGGAATTTGTTAGGTAGTTAATGCTGTCCTATCTGAAAGCAGAATGTGATAAGTGGAGAGAAGCTGAGCTTTGTTATATGTAGGTTTATATTTTTGGAGCAGGATCTCTAAGTAAAAGAGTAAATCCTGACCGAACTCTGTAAGAGACAGTGGAAGGACTGCTTACCCCACCCACATACAGTGATTGACAGCTTTGCCTGTATCAGTGTGTGTACAGAGCAAACTGTCAATTACTGTATGTGGGTGGGGTAAGAAGGACTTTAACTTTCACTTTAGTTTTTTCTCTGCTTTTTGCTCAGAAATCCTGTATCAAATCATATAACCCTACATATCACAGAACTCAGCTTCTCTCACCCTATCATATCCTGCTCCCAGTTAGTTAAACATAAGTCAAAGGTTCACTTTAAGAGCCTCATGTATGAAAACTGTCTAGGTCTAAAACTCATTTTGTCTCCCATAGTAATCAATCAGAGCGCCCCTCTCATTTCATATAGTTTCATAGTTTCATAGTTTGTCACGCTGAAAAAAGACATACGTCCATCCAGTTCAGCCCATTTTTCTAAAGTGTTGCTAAAGTGTTGATCCAGAGGAAGACAAAAAAACCCATGAGGTAGAAGCCAATTGTCCTCATGTTAGGGAAAAATTCCTTCCCAACTCCAATCTGGCAATCAGAATCAATCCCTGGATCAACGATCCCTCTCCATTTTACTCACTATAACTTGTTATATTATCACGCCCCGGGAAATGCATCAAGCCCTTCTTGAACTCTGTTAGTGAATTCACCATGATAATTTCCTCTGGCAGAGAGTTCCACTGTTCACCGCTATAACAGTAAAGAATCCCTTTTTTATGTTTATGTAGAAACTTTCTTTCCTCAAGACATAGAGGATGCCCCCTTGCCTTGTTCTTGATACAGTCCTGGGCATAAATAAATCTTTAGCGAGATCTCTATATTGGCCCTTAATATATTTAAACATATTTATTATGTCCCCCCGAAGCCATCTTTTCTCTAAACTAAATAACCCTAACCTTGCTAATCTTTCTGGGTATTGCAGTCCATACAGTCCTTTTATTATTTTTATTGCCCGCCTTTGTACCTGTTCAAGCTCTACAATGTCTTTCCTGTGCACTGGTGCCCAAAACTGTACACAATATTCCATGTGTGGTCTAACCAGTGACTTGTATAATAGGAGAATGATCTACCCAACATGTGCATCTATGCCCCTTTTAATACAACCCATGATCCTATTTTCCTTGGCTGCTGCTGCCTAACACAGGCTACTACTACAGTTAAGTTTACTGTCCACCAGGATTCCCAAGTCCTTCTGCATGTCACTTTTACCCAGCATTTTTCCATTTAACATGTAATCATGTAATGGATTCCCGCCTCCCCTCCCATTTATCAATGTTAAACCTCAACTGCCACTTCTCTGCCCAGGCCTCCAACCTATCCAGATCCCTTTGTAATAACACATTATCCTCTATTGTGTGGATTACTTTACAGAGCTTAGTTCACTGCAAAAGATCGATGTTTACTGTGCAATCCCTGTGTAAGATCATTTATGAAAATATTAAAGAGGATAGGGCTCTATACTGAGCCCTGTGGTACCCCCATAGTAACAGGGATCCAGTCCGATTATGTACCGTTCATTACTACCCTTTGTTTTCTATCAGTGAGCCAGTTGCTTACTCACTTGCACACATTTTCCACCAGTCCACGCATTCTCATTTTACTTACCAACCTTTTAAGTGGTACAGTATCAAATGCTTTAGAAAAATCTAAAATTATAACATCCAGTACCTCACCCCGATCCAGTCTGGAACTAACTTTCTCATAGAAGCTGATGAGATTAGTTTGACAGGACCGATCCTTCATAAACCCATGCTGGAACGGAGTTATACATTTATTTTCAGTGAGATTACTCCAGGTAGCATCCTTTTGAAACTTTCAAACATTTACCCACAACAGAGGTTAAGCTTACCGGCCTATAGTTTCCAGGATCACTTTTTGACCCCTTTTTGAATATTGGCACCATATTTGCTATGCGCCAATCCTTTGGGACATAACCCGTTATTATACAGCCCATAAATATTAAGAATAGGGGCCTATCTATGACATTACTTATCTCCTTTAGGACACGGGGGTGCATCAGGACCTGGTAATTTGTCTATTTTAAGCTTCCTAAGACAGAGCTGCACTTCTTCCTGGGTTAGACAAGAAACATTTAAGTTGGAGTTTACCTCATCCCTCTTCTCATCAACAGAAATGTCATCCTCCTCGGTAAATACAGTGGAGTAGAAGTTGCTTAATAGGTTTGCTTTTTTTCTCATCACCCGCTATAGTCTCTCCCTCAGTACTTTTTAAAGGGCCAACGTTTTCTTTTTTAATCTTTTTACTATTTATATAGTTAAAAAATATTTTGGGGTTACTTTCTATGGCAATACGTCTTTCTGACTCCAGCTTTGCTGCCTTAATCATTTTTTTACATATTTAATTTTTTTCCTTATCGCTTTTTAGTGCCTCTTCACTGCCCTCCTGTTTTAGTAGGTGAAACGCTTTCTTTTTGTTTTATTGCCTCCTTTACATCTCTGTTGATCCACATTGGGTTTTTCCCCGTTTCTAATTATTTTTTTACCATAAGGTATGTACCTCTCACAGTGGGCGCCTAAGATGTTTTTAAAGATCTCCCATTTATTTTTTGTTCTGCTATTTTTAAACACCTTGTCCCAGTCCATACAGTTTACGGATAAAAGCAGGATAAAATTAGCCTTCCTCAAATTCAGTGTTTTTGTGGCTTCATGACAAAAATCTCTATTGAAGGATAAATGGAAGTTTATTATATTATGGTCATTATTTCCTAGGTGCCCCTCAACCTAAACCGTTGTTACTCTGTCAGGTCTATTAGTTAATATTAAGTCTAGAAGTGCCTTTCCTCTAGTCGGTTCCTACACCATTTGGGAAAGGTAATTATCTTTATTTATATAGTGCTCTGGAAAAATGAGAGGGTCGCTCTGTTTGGTTACTCTGGGCAACACAGTGAGTTTTAGACCTAGACAGTTTTCATATATGTGGCCCTAAGTGTTTTTCGTGTCTAAATAAAATTTTATTTTTATTATTTTTCAAGGCTTTTTTCAAATTGTAATTATTATGTTACTACTTACTAATGTCTTGTTTTGTTTGTACATTTACCACCGGAATTGTAAAGTGACACCTAATATATTAATGCAGTTTAAGTGAATATTTGTCATTATCACTGTTAGAAGTAGTAGTAGTAGCAGTAGTAGCAGTGCTTATTACTGCTCTGCCATCATTTATCTAAGAAATTTTTCTTAATTTTGCATTTTTTCTTTAGGGTATTTGCACCATGACCACAGCATTCCTGCACTTCTTCTTCCTAGCGTCCTTTTGTTGGGTTCTTACAGAAGCCTGGCAGTCATATATGGCTGTCACTGGGAAAATTAGAACAAGAGTCATAAGAAAACGCTTTCTGTGCCTTGGTTGGGGTATGTTTTAAAATATTAAGCTAAATGCTTTTGAATTTTTTTTCCCGTTTTGTATAGATCTAGAAACAAGTGAAATAATTTTTAAAACTATATTGTCAAACCTAAGTCACATAGGCCAATTCATTGTTTGACATGCAATGATATATACAATGACACGGATGTATGAAAACTGTCTAGCTGTAAGACTGTCTTTGTTGCCCATAGCATCGGAGCTCAACTTTTATGTCATATAGTGCTCTGGAAAATAAGTACTGTCTTGGTCTAAGACTTTCTTTGGTGCCCATAGCAAATACTCAGATCTCCCCTTTAATTTTTTCAGAGCACTATGTAAAATGACAGGAGAGCTCTGATTGGTTGCTATGGGAAACAAAGACAGTCTTACTGCTAGACAGTTTTCATACATAAGGCCCAATGTGTATACAGTAATATAAACCTGTTATATGCACCCTTGTTATAGCGTCTACAGGCTAATTTTCATGCAAGTATCAATTGTTACCTAAAATGTGATAGCTTATTAATCAAATGGTGGTGGTAGTATTAATGAGTTATACCACAATAAAATGTATAGGTAACATCTCAGTCTATACCCAAGACTTGATTATCACTGTAAAATGGTTTAATGTTGGTATGATGCATTCATTCATGTACCATATACAGGTTTATTGTCGTTGTCTGTATTATAAGTCTCCAGGTGCTGAATTGTTCTTTTTCCAACCATAAGACCTCATTGGACAGACTGTATTTCCACTGTTGGTCTTTCAGTCAAAATGAAAAACTGCTTTATTTCAACATAATAGGACACCACAATATTACTCTGATCCACTGATTATATTGATTACATCAAACTGAACTTAAATACATTTTATAGGTTTTTTTGATAAAGTAAAAGTCAAGGTCAGTATACCTTCCTACTTCCCGTAAACAGATTAGGGACAGATTAAAAGCAGAGCAGAAATAGTAGAAAAACCTGCAATAACAAATAAATAGCCTACACATGTAAAATAACAATGACATTTATCTCATAGATCCCCAAACCATAATTATAAGAAAAGAATCCTAAGGAAAAGAAAAGGACACAATTATTGCAAGTCTGGTTTACATTTTGAGCTATGTGACAAAAAAGATAACAGTTGTAACCTAGCAACCTCTGTGTAATTTATCCACTGCTTAAATCTAACAGCATTTGAAAAATATACTGCATGATAAATTATTCATTTCTGGCAAATAGATGACCACATCTGCACTGCTCATATATCATTTAACACAATGCATTGTGTAGCTAGATCTTTATTAAAAATGCATTTATAACCAATTCATATGCATGGAGAATAATTTACTATATCATTCATGGAGTAATTCAATATTCAACAATATGGAAAGGCCAATCACACACTGATTGCTTCAATTCATCTGACGGGTCCAAATGGGCATTTATCCATTTCAGGTTTTCTTTACGATTTCAAGCAAAATCATTTTAGAGGGAGTTTGGGTAAAGGCCAGAACTGTGTATCTGGGCTGACAACACAACATTTTTAGTCACAGTATCCAACATGCCACTTACATAGCTATATACTGTAGTTATTGGCTTTGAAAAGACTTAAAGGGGTTGTCTAACTACAAGGATTGCTTTTTATGTTAAAGATCTTGCAAAAATAGATTACTTTGCAATATATGTCCATTAACAGTGTCCTACCCATTCTGAGATATCCCCTCTTGTGTGGGCTGTATCAGCTCCTCAGGTCGTTATAGCTACAGACCTGTTTGATCCCTCATGATAGGCTGGCAGCAATGGTTGCTGCAGCTACAGACCTGGCTTCTACTGCAGCCTAGTGGAAGCCAGTAAACACGCCCCTGACTTCAAAATAAAACCAAGAAAACAGGAGTTAGGTAAGATGAATCAATGTAGTGAGACAACCCCTTTAAAAAGGACCTGTGGTGCACTACGTAACTGCAACTTTCTGGATCTGTGTCTACCCATTGCTTGAATATTTTTTCAAGTTTTTTTTTTAGTAGTCCCCATTGGTGACTAACCTGTGATAATCTGTAAATCCTTATTTGCATATCGGGTGTCAAAATTAACGGCACTGATTGCAGGGGAATTATGGGGCTTCAATAAAAGAAAAAATAGGAATCAGGGGAGCAACGGTTACATGGATCTTGATAAGTGCAGTATTTTTTTTTTACATGCCACAGGTATCCTTTAAGTCCAACTAGTTCAGCCCTTACACTGATAAATCCCAGCCGATCCAGAAGCACAAATCATCTTATTATGGCATAAACCTAATTTGTGGAACAAATTCCTTCCTTTCTACTGGCAGTCTGTCAGATTCTTAATTCAGCATTGTACAGTAATGCACGTAGCCTTGTATGTTGCGTTATATAAGATCTCTAACCCTCTCCTGATCCATCCAGTTTTTTAGCCATAACCAGTCCTGTGGAAGCATTTGTCATAACTGTTTAAATTGTGATGAAATTGCAGATTCTTTAACCCCTAGCAGTGACCCTTTCTTCTCTGTTATGTCCATAAAAATATCTAATTTCCTTAGTTTTTATTTGCTATTGACATATTTCTATCATAATATCCCTCACCTTTCTCATCCATATCACTTGCTTCCTATTCTAGGTTAGGGCAAGGCTTCACATTGCTTGTGGGTACTATAAAAATGTTCCCAGTAGTCAAATATTTGCCAATGGATTGTCCCTTTAGGAAACATTGAGCTGGTACACCGCCAGTAAATGTCCACGGAATGCAGCGTTCTTGACATATCTAACTTAAAATGTTTAATTCACTTGGTTTGTTGAGTTTTCTTCTTTGTAGCAAGTTTACAATTTATTGATCCTAAAATATGTTTATAACTAATAGGGATGCTTTTCATTTTCTTTAGGGCTACCAGCATTAGTTGTGGCTATTTCAATGGGTTTTACCAAAGCAAAGGGATATGGAACTCCACACTAGTAAGTTACATGACTCTATGGATAATATAATTTGTATTATTCTGTAGATGATATTTACTGTTTTTTACTATTGTTAACTCATTTTTACATACACTAACTTGGAGTGAATTTTATAGATCTCAGCTTTTACCTAAATAGTTAATCTGTTCGTATCTCCCATTTGTTACATTTCTTAACTTTGTAATTATTTTTGTGTGACTTTGTTGATAGCATTGATTAAAATACCCTTTTGTTTGCCTCCTACTCCAATCTAGATCTATGTGTCTCTGTGGTTACATACCACATTCTAATCCTTCAGATATACATTATTTCTTTTTTCTTGCTTATGTACATACAGTGGAATTGTGTTAGGCTCTGTCTACACTGCATGGAGTTTCAGCCGGATTTTGACACGGTTTTTGGATTTGAAAACCGCCAAAATCCAACTATAAATCCATCCCCATAGACCTCAATAGAAAATCTAAGGTGTAGTCTACACAGCTCGCGTTTTCTGAGGTCAAATTTCAAATCCGAAAACCATGTCAAAAAACTTGGAACATGTACATTCTTCCATCAGATTTCCATCAAAAAATGTACTGTCAAATGTTTATGGGCTGGCGTAATCTGAAAAATGACTGCAAAAGCTGCACCAAAAAAGCACTGAAAATCGATTGTAAAACACCATCGGATTCTGTTATAGAATCCGACCAGTATTTTACAATTGCTGTGTGGACGCAGCCTCAGACATATGCACATTGCAGAATTGCATTATATGTTGCACCATATTTTGCTCTTATTTGAAATATTGTATACTGTAGTAGTAGAGTACTTACAAAAATCAAATCTTGCTCTAAAGAGTATCTGCACTGGATAACAACTACTTAACTTTCTAATCAAATAATGTGTAATAGATTAATGAGTACACCACAGCAGTCAGTTTTGACAGCAGTGCAGCAGATAATGGATCATGGTTAGAATTAGGCTATTTATGGCTACCTCTGGAGAGATAGTGAGTGATTCTGGTCAATGGAAGTGCTCATTAATCACATAAAATATCTTGCAAGATGGCCTCACTGGTGCTGTACACTGATTATGCCCAGGTCTAGATCAGTGATGGGAAAAATTTACCCATGATACCTAAATGGTACCAAAGACATCATGGAGGAGCAAATGTTAGTTTACATTGGTTTCTACTGGAGATCTTACTGTTTATAGCCCACCTGATATAAAATAGCCCTAGTATCTTGGCTCTAATATGTAACTGATTAATTAGGAAGTCACAATTTTTATTCCATTGACATCTGTGCTATGATACTAAGTCCTGGTATTCAACCAACTATTCACTATATAAAGAAAAAATGCAACAACATAGATATTCCTACTAACAAAAGAACATATTTCTATGACATGCTGTATGATTTTCTTTATTCGTTTAACTTATAGCTGCTGGCTCTCACTTGAAGGAGGTCTTCTATATGCTTTTGTTGGACCTGCTGCTGCTGTTGTCCTGGTAAACTAAACATTTATTTATGCATTTATTTACTTTTAAGAAACTTACTTTTTCTAAATTATTGTGATCTGTCTTGGTATAAGATTTCAATTGTTTATGTTATCAGCAACATAACTTCTTCATTGATGTTAAACATTGTCAACATTTTTATTGATGGGTGACGTCAATTGTTAAATAGTTTAGCAGTTTAAGACACTCCTATATTTTCCTATACGCAAAATGAGTAGTTTGGCTTGTTGAATGCCAATATAAAACAATGGCTATTTTTCAATGTTTAATAGAAAATATACTAAAATATACTGTAGTAAATATACTGTAGGTTTTGTTTCTGGAGGACGCAACAAGTCAGTGCAGTATACAAATGCTCTATTGATTTCAAGAGGCTTCATCTTCTGCTTAATATCACCTGGTTTTCAAGCAGATTATAACTGATCTTTCTGGGTCGCTGCAATAACACAACTTGATCAGTTAATTTTCAGGAGATCATTCTAAAAAAGGGATTTTACTTTTACACTATAAAACCTATCCATGTATTCACAGTAATTGGATTACCAAACATTATTTAAATTTTTATTAGAATAATTAAAAAATAATATGCATACATTTATGAAGGAGAAAGAAAAAGAAACATTCAAAGAGAAAGACTCTCATTTGAATCATTAATGTGTAAAGTAAGTCATATAGTGAAAGTCCTCATACCCAATTAAAAGATGATCTGCCACTCCAAGATTATAAGTAAATAAATTAATATAAAAAAATATACAGTCTCTATAATGAATATAGCAATTATGAAGGATAATCAATAAATCTTAATCCCAACCCAATGCATATGGACATCAAGGGAGAGAACAAAAGGAAAAATGGCAAAATACAGTTCAGTACTTGTTATATTCATTGTAGAGGCTGTATGTTTACACATTTTTGTATTAATTTGTTTACTTAGAATTTTCAAGTGGCTGATCAACTCTTTCTTGTGCATGGGGATTTTCTTTGTGTTTATACATTAAACAATAATGGTTCATGGAGTATTTCTCTTTTAATGTTATTTTTTATGTTTTCACCTCAATACATTTATTATTATTATTATTATTATTATTATTATTATTATTATTATTATTATTATTATTATTATTATTATTTTATATATAATTATTCCAATAAGAATGTATATGCTATGTTATTTGTGGACAATTACTGTGTAGGTGTTAGTTACATGATATGTTGACTACATAATTCTTTCTGATTGATTTATGAGTCAAGCCTTACTTTTGCTGTGGTTGGAGTTTTACATTATAGAGTCTAAATATGTACATTTGAAAGACTATTAAACTAGTAAATTGCAATGGTAAGAAGGATGGATGGAGAGATAGTGGTAGGTTTTCTGCAAAAACATTGATACATAATTCAAGAGTGATGGTCTATAAATTACGTGTTTGGGCCACCAGGAATGCTTATGGGAAGTGAACTAACAGTTTTAAACCAATATAATATTGTGTATTTTTGAGGGTTTGTATCTATTGTTCTACATAAAACCAGAGGTGCAAATGTTTCCTTTGATATATCATTGCCTCTCTAGAAGGCAGGAGGCAAGATGAAATCTAATCATCTTGCAAAATGACTGACTCTATTAAATTCCATATTTCAACACACCTATAACTAGGTATGCTGTTCAGACGACTGAAGGATTCATAAAAGTTCAATGTCAAAAACTGAACTGATAAAGGATGTTTTGAGTTGTATTATATCCTGTTACTTTGCAGTTCAAAATCTCATGTGCAAACTAATCCAAGAAACAGTGTTCAAATTATGCATTAAATTCCCCAGTGTGTGATCATCAAACAGCACATCTGTATCTCTAAAATGGAAATAAGTACCATGAGAGTTTGTGCCAAGTCTAGTCGGAACATTATTTTCTTCTATAAATATTTCATTGCATGTTATCTGACAGACAAGGCTTGAAAATTAATATACATTTTACAAATTGCAAGGAATTAGGCAAGGAAACGTTGATGTGGTAATGTTTATACAATCAGACAAGAAAGTGTACACATATGTATTGAAAATTATTTTTGTCATTTCCAACACAACACTTGATGAGTTTAATTATCCATTTTAGTTGTAAATGTATTTTTTTTTTCTTCTCATGTGCTAAGTCAATATGTAGATAGGGTTTCTGTTTCAATAATCTTTTTGTTGTGCAGGTTAACATGGTAATTGGAATTTTGGTCTTTAATAAACTTGTTTCCAGAGACGGTATCCTTGATAAAAAGCTCAAACACAGAGCAGGGTAAGCGGATTCCACATGTTTGCCATCACTTGTAATCACATATTTTCATTCTGCATTATTCCTCTCAATTTAGTTTTGTAGTAGTTACATATCTGCATGCCTCATTGAGAAGTTGATATTTCATTCATGTTATAGTCGTTTAAAAAGAATTTACTTAAAGTAATAAAACAATGTGCAGAAACATCATAAATTGACATGCCAACATGACTGTGAATATAGGTAACGTGCATTAAGTAGTGGGTGTAGTGGCAAGTAAACTATAGTAATGCTATAAGTATAAGTAATGTGCACTAAGTAGTGGGCGTAGCAACAAATCAGCAAGAGTTATCCTTTAAATATAACTAATAAACACTTAGTAGCGGGTATAGCAACAAGTAGGCAATAGTTGTTTCTGCAGTTACATTTTTTTGAAATTCAGATAAAAATGTTTTCATTTTCTTAAAATATTTAAATAAATTGTAACTACATATTTTAATTAAACTAATCAGTTAGAATGTGGCTTAGGAGGTCAGAAACTGTCTTGTGTGAAAAAGGAATACTTAATCTTATCATGTGTACAGATATATAGAATGCAAGTATGGTTGCAGCCATTGGAGGTGTCATGGATGTAGCAAAGTTTAACTTGACAGTGGCATCACAGCTTTCTGTGTTACCTATTCCTAAATCAAGGCAAAAGCCATTAAAAAGCAGTGAAAACTTGATATAACTTTCTGTACCGGGATATCATATCTATCAAAATCATCTTTGCTTAAGACAACCCTGTTTCAGATTTTTGGATCATATGGATGACAGAGTGAGCCTACTTGTAAGCTTGTTCTTTTAGCTTCTAGAGAATAGCTAACAAATGTTGTCTTTTAATATGGCAGACTAGCTTGTCCATATAGAATGCTCAAGTGAAGTGAGATCCATGAAGATTAGCTTTTCACCAGGTCATCTGACAAGGGAACTGACTTGATCAGACAACACTTCTGTATCAATGGTGTGATGACTCTTAATCATTGGCAGCAGCAGTTTTTCAGAAATCAATTAAGTTCTCTTAACAGATATATTCTTTTTTTTCTGGTTTCCTGTAGTGTCTGATGGCCACAATAGCATATCATGCAGAACCTTAATAGCAAGTAGAAAAAAAATAGGTGAAAGCCATTTTGAATCAAAATGATATCTGAGAATTCATTAATATCCCCCAAAACACATTTTCAAGATATTTGTCGGAGTTCCTTTAAAAACAGACATTATCGGCCCCATGTATGAAAACTGTCTAGGTCTAAAACTCACTTTGTTGCCTATAGCAACCAATCACAGCGCCCCTCTCATTTTTCCAGAGCACTATATGAAATGAAAGGGGCGCTCTGATTGGTTGCTATGGGCAACAAAGTGAATTTTAAACCTAGACAGTTTTCATACATGGTGCCCTATGACTCCAACATGAACATTTAACAATTAAGACAACACAAGATCAAGATGTGTGACACCATCAACTAAACAAGTTAAAAAAATTAACACATAGTACTTGAATCCTAAAAAACAGTGTACGGTAATTCGTATAAAAGTAGCAACTGACTGAAGTTAGTGTCTGATACAATGTTGACTTGACACTTTCCTAGGTATTGTGACCTTGTGTGACTGCTCTGACGTAAAGATGCTACTCAGAAGAAGTCTTTGTCTTAGACCAACCTAAAGACCTATGCACATGGCAATTTTGTGCAAGCAGGCCTTGTACACCAGCATACAGATGTATTATGAACTCATAATGCCATGTGGCATTTTCACGGTGCTTCACATTCTAATTTAGAAACACTTTTTGTAATGCAGCTTATAATGAGGCATAATACATATTCTTTTACCAAGGTTCAATGACAGAAAAATCTCGATGTTCCTCTAACCTGCAATAGACCCACAAAATGCCATGTGGTATTTTCACGATGCTTCACATTCTAATTTAAAAACACTTTTTGTAGTCCAGCTTATAATGGAGCATGATACATATTCTTTTACCAAGATTCCATGACAGAAAAATCTCCATGTTCCCCTGATCTGCAATAGACCAATGTTAAAAAATGTATTCCCTTTATCCACAGCAAAGCCCAAAGAATCTGCCGTACAACCACATGTTTTAGCATGACAGCAACAATTCCATTTTGTGGCAGGTGACCTGATTATCAAACCTAAAACTTTATCCCAAAAGTAACTTTTTAATATGGAATGATTTCATATTTGTCAAAAAATAATCTGTTATCCTAATGTACTGTTTGTAGTTTAGACTGCGTTCATATGTTTAGCTTTTTAGATGCAGTTTTGTAAGTCAAAACCAAGAATGGAGTTTAAACAAGGAGAAGTTTCAGTCTTTGCTTAATATATGTCCCCTAATCATGATCCATTCCTTCTTGACTTCAATAACTGCATCTAAAAAGCTCGACATTTGAATGCAGCCATAGAGTTTGTGTTTGCATGAAAGACTTCGAATTCTTCGTAGCTGTCTATAAACCAGACTGTTAAACATCCTTTCTTATTTTAATTAGGCACAAACAAAAGCTATTAATCTTAATTGTTTGGCAAATTCAATGAATTTTCAGATTGATGTCAGGTGTTCTTTCATGGGGGTCATAGTATAATTGCAGCATTAGAAAATCATTATCAGAGCTTTCTTTTCTGTTACATTTAAGCTTTCTTATATGTTCTTTTATGGCCAACACTTTGTTAATTACTGCACCTCATGAGAAAATTGCAGAAAAACATTTCAGTGGTTTATTTTTCAGTCTCCAGTATACAAATACATACAATCACATGTATGTGTCATTACATCTTCCTTCTAACAACTGGAATTAATTAAACCATACCGCTTAGTTTTAAGGATTTTAAAGCCCCTTCCATTAATTCAATCAAAGAGCAGGCATAATGCCAATATTTGTAAATTACCTTACTTTTTACCAGATATAAGCAATGCATGAACATGTATTAGATTCCAATTCTTTTATAAAACAGTTAATAGGTTGTGGTTAAAGGCGATATCTGCAGTGTAATTATATCTATATTTTGTTCACAAATTTTTTACTCTGTTGCTATGGTTACTGTATTTCTTCATCACCTGTCCTCTTCATCCCAGAGATTTGTGACTATCCTTCTGCATTACCAGTTACTTTGTTATATCTGACTCCTTTAAACTATAGCTTATACGAACATATATATTTCACACCAAGACAAGATAATGGCTTTGGTAGTTTAATTTTCAATTTTTTACACAGAGAAACATGGAGTTTTTTCCTGTTAGAAAAAAAATGGTATTATGCTTCACCAGAATCTGTGTTATTTTTTCCTGGACTGTAAAAAATTCCATTATTTTCATGTGTTTTTTATTAACATTCAATGTCCTATAGAGAAGAAAACTTCTGAAAAAAATGCCACATTTAATGCATACTGCCTTTCACAAAGCCTAAACATGAGCAAAAAAAATCACTTCCCTAATGTCTATAGTTTTTCATAACTTACTACTGATCAACAAAAATGGATAACAACACAGACAAAGAAGCATTATTTTTTCTAAAAGTGCGACCTATGAAAACACCTTTGAGCCTCATTCACAGTTTTTTTTTGTTTTTTTGCTTGTAAAAAAAAATGCCATGCATATAAGAAATTTTAATGCATACGGAAAAACAAAATAGTAAAAAAATTATACCTTGAGTATGTTGCCTTTTGAGTAGAATGGCAATATGCTGAAAATCTCCAAGTAAAGCACAAAAATGCCACAAAAATGGTTTTCATGGAGTGCACTTAATAATGTTCTATAGATGTTTAAGTAACATTTGAATCCATAAAACTACTACTGAAAAACACAGGTAAAAATGGCAAAATTATTCCCAAAATGGTGAAAAATACCCGTGTGATACCAGCCTTACATAGTTTTTTTCCCATTCAATCAATGGCACTACAAGGATTGGCATTGCACACTTGTTATGCCTTCTCTGTACTGCCATATGCCTTTATACACAGATAATGGACCATTCTATAATTCTAAAACTTTTGTTCAGTCAAATAAGCTAAGAGTTATCAGTACTTACAGGATGTTCAGGAAGAGAAGATTTGCTTAAATGGGTTGTCCGGCAGAAAAAAATAAAATAATCTGAAATGGATCCAGGCGTGGTAAAATAAAACACAAAAAGTTTTATTTACCCACCTGTCCCCTGCTGTTGCCCTTCTAGAGTCAAAAACGTTCTGTTGTCTCCACAGAAGACTGCTTGTTTTATTTGCTGGTCATTTTTTTGAAACATGCAGTACAGAAACTTTTACTATTGGAGTCTATGTAAAGCGTCGGACATTTTTTGGCACGTTTTTTGGTGCATTTCTTGCAGAAATATATAGCAAATCTATTGCTGTGAAAAAAATGTGCCAAAAACTCGCAAAAAATCACAAAACGCTCAGAAAACGGATGTTTTTTCAGCAGTTTTTGACAGGCGGCGGACAAAAAACTCAGTTTATGACCGTTGAAAGCCATAGTCTACTATACTTTTTAGTACAATTGTGACAAAAAAAAGCATTATATACAGTATCTGACAAAAATGGGACTCTTGCCATACGTTTGTCTACTAACAGCAACAGTCTTTATTCACACGTTTGTTGCGAACCAAAGGTATACCTCACACGTTTTGTAAATATTATATATATATATATATATTTAAGGAAAAAATTGAGACACTCACGGTAGCAACTTCAAAGTAACAAAAGTGAATTTATTCCCACATAATAAAAATACGGGAGTTCTATTTTTGCTGGAACCCTGCTAAGATTACATTTTCATTAGGAAGTGCTGCTGGTACTCTGTGGACTATATATATATTATATATATATATATATTATATATATATTATATATATATATATTGTTCAGTCAAATAAGCTAAGAGTTATCAGAACTTACAGGATGTTCAGGGAGAGAAGATTTGCTTAAATGGGTTGTCCGGCAGAAAAAAATAAAATAATCTGAAATGGATCCAGGCGTGGTAAAATAAAACACAAAAAGTTTTATTTACCCACCTGTCCCCTGCTGTTGCCCTTCTAGAGTGATCTGCTCCTCTTCTCTTCTGGATTTTCATCCCAACCTGCTGGAGAAGCTCACATTTTTTTTTCTTCCGGAAAACCCCTTTAAACGAAAAACATCATTTCAGAATTTTACAAAAATGGTGAACAGTACACCTTGTTTTAATTCCAAGAGGTGAGTATTATTTTAGCATTGTTTCAGACAAGGTTTTTAATCTAGGTATGAAAAGAAAGAATGGTGGGACAATTACACTACCACTAGAAAAGAGTTGCAAGCCATATGTTAGCTTTGTTTCATAAAAATACTTACTAAACTGTAGATCAATAAAAAATGTAGTCCATGCTTCAATTGCTGATACTGACTCTGGATCTAATGTGCATGGTTTACATTTATTAGAATGGAATCTAAATTATAGGCCAAAAAGTCACTTAAAGTTGTCTCACAAAGCCACAGCCAACTTCAGAGTAACACTTTCTGGTCAGGTTGTGGGTAGTTCCATAGCAGTAATTGGAATATAAGCTCTGCTATTCCTATGGTCAGATTAATGCTGGAGGTTTATTAACTGTAATGAACAAGACTACTAAAGGGTTAAAATTTGTCATTAACTTAAATAAACAAGCTCCTATGCTACTGGGAGTGAGCCACCATGGTCAGGGAAGGGCTGCTGGAACAATCAGAGCAGAGAGCAGTATCATAACCTAGATAAACTTGTGTACACAAGTAGTAGATAAAATCTCCTTTATCTCCTAAACAAAGCAAAATAAGAACACCAATGTTCTGGTAACAGTCTATATTTACCTTTGACTACATGTTAAAAGCTAACACAAAGAGCCACATGTATGAAAACTATATAGGTCTAAAACACTTTGTTGCCCATAGTAACCTGTGGGCAACAAAGTGATTTTTAGACCTAAACCGTTTTCATACATGTGGCCCAAAAAGTCTCTTTTTGCTGCAACTGATAACATTGATTAACTTTATAGATAAAACATAGATAATATCTTACAAATATTGGAAACAGGCTTATTTGAGAAAGTAACATGTGGAATTGGATCCTATAGCAGGCTATAAGATTTTAGCAGTTAGAACGAGAGAACTGATTGGTTCCTGAGAACATGCTGAGAATCTGCTTTCATTTTTGCTCTAGTTTCTATAAATATGTTCACCGTTATAACAACAAATTGAACCTTGAAGAAACAAGCCTGGTGCAAGGTCTGAGGGTTGGAACGTGACTCAGGTTTCTAAGAGACATGAAATCCCTGGGTCACGCTTCACCCCAGGCATCTGTACTAAACATAAGGCAGTAGTGTACCACTTTTGAATCAAGTGTTCTTTTAAGGGATTATTTCCATATTCTAACTTCTGGACAACAGAGCAGTGGCTACATGCAGCACTCTAACTTCTGTTCTATGGGCATTCCAATAACAGCCAAGAGAGTATGCTCAGCTGAATCTGGAACTTCCATTGAAGTGAACTAAGGGCCACATGTATGAAACTGTTTAGGTCTAAAACTCACTCTTTTGCCCATAGTAACCTATGTGCAAAAAAGTGAGTTTTAGATCTAAACAGGATCATACATGTGGCCCTAAGTGCCGTCTCTCAGTTCTGCACAAAGAAATGTGATAGCCGATTCTTAGAACAAGTGCAGGTCCCAGAGGTGGGACCTGCACCTACCAAGCATTTATGGCATATTCTATTGATAGAAATAACCCTTTAAACAGTCATAAAATGGAGCACATTTAGTCTGTATATAAATTAGCAAGGAAAAAAAGTCTTCCCTGTAGAAAGTAATTATTTGTCATCTGCAGTGATATTATTCACAGAATACGCCACCTGTGGTCTACTGTCATGTAAAAGAATTTGGGATAAATGTGTTGCATATTTTAATCTGGCATTGTGTACAGTAAACATTGGGCTAATTAGTTACAACAGTTTGTTCTCTGATTTTATTTTTATCATTGAATTATAATGAGCAACAAACAATAAAAAAATACTTGTTGAAAGTACTAATTAAGTCAAAGAGTTTGTGTATTACACACTTATGAAATGTGTTTATAGCAGCAGGAAATGACATAGGTTATATTCCCTGTGGAGCCAGTTCTTCCAGTAATAGTTGATGTAAGACAAAAAAACATGGTCTTATAAAAGCCACTAACCAAGGCAAAAGCTAATTTTAGGAATAAAAGGGGTTGCAGGGAGAGAACTGTGTAGTCGAGAGATGCTGTTACAATTAGTTTATAGGACAGGATATTAGTAAATATGATAATTTGGTATGTATTATTTTGTTGTTATTAATTCGAAAGTTTGTTTTACATGTGAATTGTGGACTGATGCTTCTGCACTGTTTAGCAATCATATTCAACTACAATAGATCATAAAATTTCACTCACTAAAATCCTATGTTCAGGCTATGCTTAAATTGTAACTATGCAATTGGAATGGATTGCCGGTTAAAATAACAATTAGGTATTAAGTTCTTACTATTGCTATTATTATCATTGGTTTAGATTACAAATCTTGTACAATTTTATTAAAAATTACCCCCAGTTTAGCCTGAATATAGGACTGCCATCATATGTGTGATTTAGCACCTGCTTTTGTTAAGCTCAATGTATATTCAACTGCTTTACTTTTGCAAAATGGGAACTTCTCACTTTGTAAAGAGACACAAGTCCTGCATGCATGAATGAAATTATCCTTCTTGTATACGTAGTGATTGTCACAAACTATTATTTTTATATTTATATATACTACCGAAAATTTCCATTATTAAACAAATCAGTGCATTCATCATGTTACGTATGCATGAGATTTTATTTAAAAACAAACAACAAATCTACAGCAGCAATTATTTTGGTGAAAATTGAATACTTTGTTCTTTTTGTGGGTGTTCTGTTTGTTTGCAGTCAGATGAGTGAGCCTCATAGCGGTTTGACGCTCAAATGTGCCAAGTGTGGAGTAGTTTCAACAACAGCTTTGTCAGCCACCACCGCCAGTAATGCCATGTTAGTCCCAATCATTTACATCTTCTTGTTACAAATCTTTTACAGTGCATGTCTGAAAATAGCCTGATACAATTTGTGTTCTTCTAATAATAATACAATGTCTTTTCTGTTCTGTTTTTTTACTTTTGCTGTTTTTAAACATTAGCATCAAAGTATTAAATTAAGAAACTCCTTTAAGTAAAGTATTTCAGCAATAACCCCTTCAGCTGCACGTGGTCTATTAAATATCATATAAATTATCTACAGGTCATCTCGGCACTGAAGGGTGTTGGCTATTAATTTTAATTAATATTGTATTCTATTTACTTGCAATGCACAATCTGGTTCAGCAAACAAATATTTCTGTCTGAATAGGGCATCTCTTTGGAGTTCTTGTGTTGTCCTCCCACTCCTGGCTTTGACGTGGATGTCCGCTGTCCTAGCAATGACAGATAAGAGATCGATATTGTTTCAGATACTCTTTGCAGTATTTGATTCATTACAAGGATTTGTCATTGTGATGGTCCACTGCATTTTACGAAGAGAGGTGAGAGGTTTTTTCTTTGCTTACTTTATAACTATTAGCTTCATTTCTGCAATGCAAGTCTTGCATATTAATTTAACAAAATCTTAGATCTAGACTCTTGACATTTACTAATACAAACTTTTAGATTTGTTATAACATAGGCCATTTATCATTAATGTATTCAATCAATTTTTATTCCTCACCTTTACTAATTTTCATTGTAGCATGGGATACAACATCCTCAGGCTTATATCCTATAATCCAAACAATACTTTAGAAAATGGTGAACGTCTTGATTTGTTTAATTTTCAACATATATTGGAGCGAAATATTCATTTTCAGTATGGATCGCTTCTAGGACATAGAGAAAATATAACTAAATGTAACCTCCAAAGACCAACATGAAAAAAAGTTAATATTAAGTCATTTCAAACTACAGATGTAGCAGAGTCTAGCTTGTATCTCAAGTTAGGAGATAACATGACTAATAATTAAGGGCCACATGTATGAAACTGTTTAGGTCTAAAACTCACTTTTTTGCCCATAGTAATCTATGGGCAAAAAAGTGAGTTTTAGACCTAAACAGTTTTCATACAAGTGGCCCTAAGTATATACGTCATCTCACAAAATTGAGTACACCCTTCACATTTTGGTTAATATTGTATTATATCTTTTCATGGAACAACATTGAAGATATAACATGTTAATGCAAGGTGAAGTAGTCAGTGTACAGCTTATATAACAGTGTAAATTTAGTGTGCCCCTCAAAATAACTCAATAAGCAGCCATCAATGTTTGAATTACTGGCAACAAAAGTGATCATATGCCTAAATGAAAATGGACAAATTGTGCCCAATTTGCCATTTTCCCTCCATGGTGTCATGTGATTTGTTAGTGTTACAAAGTCTCAGGTGTGAATGGGGAGCAGGTGGGTTACATTTTGTGTTATACTGTGTGTACTGTGTGTCATACTGGTCACTGAAAATTAAACATGGCACTTTATGGCAAAAAAAAGTTGTCTAAGGGCTTGAAAAAAAGATGGCATAGGCTATAAGAAGATAGCCAACACCCTGAAAAAGAGCTTCAGCACAGTGGCCAAGACCATACAGCAGTTTAACAAGACAGGTTCCACTCAGAACAGGCATCACCATGGTCGACCAAAGAAGTTGAGTGCAAATGCTCAGCTTCATTTCCAGAGATTGTCTTTTCAAAATAGACATATGAGTGCTGCCAGCATTGCTGCAGATGTTAATTGAGTTGGGGGTTAGACTGTCAGGGAACTACTGCTCATTGAGGAAACCATGGATGCCAACATGTACTGTGACATATTGAAGCAGACCATGATCCCATCCCTTCAGTAACTGGGCTGCAGAGCAGTATTCCAACATGATAACAACCCCAAATACACCTCCAAGATGACCACTACCTTGCTAAAGAAAATAAGGATGAAGGCGTTGGACTGGCAAAGCATGTCTCCAGACTTAAACCCTATTACGCATTTTAGGTCATCCTCAAATGGAGGAGCACAAGGTCTCTAACATCCACCAGCTCCATGATGTCATTATAGAGGAGTGGAAGAGGGTTGCAGTGGCAACCTGTGAAGCTCTAGTGAACTCCATTCCCAAGAGGGTTAAGGCAGTGCTGAAAAATAATGGTGGCCACACAAAATATTGACACTTTGGCACAATTTGTCCATTTTCACTTAGGGGTGTACTCACATTTGTTACCAGTGGTTTAGACATTAAAGACTGTGTGTTGAGTTATTTTGAGAACACTAAACTTACACTGTTATAGAAGCTGTACACTGACTAAATTGCATTGTATCAAAGAGTGATATCTTCAGTGTTGTTCCATGAAACGATATAATACAATATTTACAAATATGTGACAGGTGTACTCACTTTTGTGAGATACTGTATAAGCATAGTACAGTCAATGGTATAGTCTTACCACCTTAGTCACTCAAGTGCACAAACCAAACATCAGTTTTTTCAGCGTTTTCTAAAAATACTGAACAAAATGACTGAAAAGAGGTCCCATACACTTCTATAGCAAAAACGTTCTGTTGTCTCCACAGAAGACTGCTTGTTTTATTTGCTGGTCATTTTTTTGAAACATGCAGTACAGAAACTTTTACTATTGGAGTCTATGTAAAGCGTCAGACATTTTTTGGCGCGTTTTTTGGTGCATTTCTTGCAGAAATATATAGCAAATCTATTGCTGTGAAAAAAATGTGCCAAAAACTCGCAAAAAATCACAAAACGCTCAGAAAACGGATGTTTTTTCAGCAGCTTTTGACAGGCGGCGGACAAAAAACTCAGTTTATGACCGTTGAAAGCCATAGTCTACTATACTTTTTAGTACAATTGTGACAAAAAAAAAGCATTATATACAGTATCTGACAAAAATGGGACTCTTGCCATACGTTTGTCTACTAACAGCAACAGTCTTTATTCACACGTTTGTTGCGAACCAAAGATATACCTCACACGTTTTGTAAATATTATATATATATATATATATATATATATATATATATATATATATATATATATATATATATATAAGGAAAAAATTGAGACACTCACGGTAGCAACTTCAAAGTAACAAAAGTGAATTTATTCCCACATAATAAAAATACGGGAGTTCTATTTTTGCTGGCACCCCGCTAAGATTACATTTTCATTAGGAAGTGCTACTGGTACTCTGTGGACTATATATATATATATATATATATATATATATATATATAATATAGTATATCATTTGTTTTTTTTTCTTTTTTTTTTCATTAGAAATTTCACCAATACAGTTCTCTGGTGTGTATATTTTATGCAAATTATTCGGTACATAGCAAACAATAGAACTTGTACTATACTATCAAAGGAAGAAAAAAAAATGTAGTATGGAATCATCTATATAGCTAGCAGCAAAATGTTTTTTTTGGCATGAAAATTTTGGTTTAAAGCCTAGAATTTGCTAAGTGAACTCCCTGAATACCTGGTTTGGCAAACAGAGGTTTCAGCATTGAAAAGTACACAGATGGCTTGAGACTGTTGTTTGCCATGCCACACATAAAAATCCAGTAAGGTGGAAAAATCTATATTGAAGTTTATATAGAAAACGCAGATGACTTAATTAGATTGATGTTGCAATTAAACAACAACTCCAGCTTTTTATATGAATGTAAACAGTAAACAGTTGCACAATAAAACAGATTTCACAGGATATAAAGTATAATAGTCATGAAGCAAAAATCAGTAATTTTGTTAATGAAAGCAAGTCACACGAATTGTATTATACTCACTAATACTATATGACAACAATTCTTGGATGTAAGCTGTATGTGGGATAATCATAATAATATTAATACAGTTTAGTCATATCCTGTTGTCTTTTGTGTGCCTTTACCTGGAAACTGTAAGGCTATATCTACACTGCACAGGAAAACGATCGTATCTTCGGCGATTTTCGTTTTTTAAAAGCGCCGAAGATACGATCATTTTTGCGGCCCCATAGACGGCAATAGAAAAGATGAGCTGCAGTCTACACAGCTCGTCTTTTCTCTGCTCATCTTTCGGTGCCGGCATATTATACTACATGTTGTATAATACACCGGCGCTTCTTGATTTCTTGCCGTCTTCCCATGAGATGCGACCGTGGTTTATGCACAAAGCATGACAAAAGCCGCGGTCCTGCATCAGAAAAAAACAGCCGCTTTCAGGCCATTTTTTGTCCGATGCAGTGTGTACATAGCCTAAATATATATCAAGGAAACTAAAAATATGTATCAAGCAAAGAACATGACATCTTACCATTTTGAATCCATGCCCTTCTCTTAGTTTCTGCTGCTGTGCCTCCTTGGAAACAATACCTTTAGCCTTCACTAACATTTAAATGAAAACAGAGTACTTACAGGTATGGGAAATTTGACCACTTGTAAATGGCTGAAGTTAAAGAGCTACATATCATGAAACCAAATAGTTAAACCACATTGAGAAATAATTTTATTACTGTTGGCCCTGGATAAGTTTTAAGTATCAATTTATGTGTTTCATACACATTGTTGAGTCATATTATTATGACCACCAGCTAATATCCAGAGAAACCTTTGTGTGCAGCTCAGACAGCAACTAAATGGGCTAGGAGTGACTCAGTGAGGTCCAGTTAGTTTGTCACAGGCCATGTCAATAAAAGTGCATACCACAGCTGTTAGAGGGTGCATGGAGGAGGATGCATAAAGCAAACATGATGATCGATGTGGCTCCACAGATGCTCAATTTGTTGAGGCCTAGGGGATTAGGGGGTCAAAGTAATATTTATAATATTACTAGTATTATTAGTAATAGTTTCCACCATGTGACATTTGGCTTTCTCTGGAAGATTCCATCCTCACTAGGGAAGACAATCAGCTTTTATGGGTGTATTTGATATGCAAGGATGGATTCATACTCAGATTGGTTGAGAGTGCCTCCCACATGGATAAATGGACCCATATAATGTCACAAAAACACTCCCCAGCTCATAACACTGCCACCACTAGCTTCTGTTCTTCCAGCAATGGTTGCAGGTTGATAGTTTTCTAATTTTTCTCACCTGAGACATTAAGGTCCATCCATTCCATATGACTCATCAAAAAAAGACAATGTAGGTCCAGTTTCGGTATTGCCATGAAAATTGAAGTCTTTCAATGCGATTTCATTTGCAGAGGTGCAGTTACCATCCATCTACTTCAGAGTTCTATATGCAGTAGGTTTTGCTGAACTGTTGCTTTAGACACAAGTCTGATATCCCCCCAGTACATTTTGGTGGTAAGCTGCTCCACTGTAGCATTTTACCCCACCCTGGCACATCTTCGTAGCTGACGTTCAGCTTTCACATCAGTGGCTTATGGTTTATTGTAGTTTCCATGGTATTTATTTGCAATGGGGTCATTTTTTGCACTCCTTTTACACCCATCCAGTCAACTTACAACATGCAACTTCCTTTATTAGCTATTCGCTGCTGACGTCAAAAGTAGGAAGTGGTCATAATTATGTAATTTAGCTGCATATGATCAGCTATGTTGAACTGATGAATATATGAACAGGTATCTTTGCTATTCAGTCTAAAGTCTATAACAGAGAAGTTCAAGTCTAGCAATCCTATTATTTAAAATAACTATATTTAATGCAGTTTGTAAGGGTGAAAAATATAATTTTTAGCAATAATTACATGAATACACTAAATTAATAGGTTAATATTCATAATTATTACAATAATTCACATAAATGTAGTCCCTGTCAATTTATTTCATGCAAATGTTTTTCACAGATGCCAACAAATTGAGGGCTTTCAGTCAATTAATGAAGAAAGGCTATTAAAAATTAACAGTATGGATGGTCAATGCCTTTTTAATGCCTTTAGACCTATATTAGGCTAAAATTTTCATGGTGAGAAGCTTACTTTTGGCTTTAGAACTTAGAACTTCAAGGCTTTCAACAGGAAATAGAGCATGTCCTTATATTTTCTAAAAGTCTCCTGGTGATTTTTCTCACTAGTACCTTTCTTATATGGTTTCTTGAGAATTTTCTGTTCTAGAAAGATTTACAACATTGTTATGTTATATAGCTGAAACTTCTAGTGTCTTTTTTAAAGTTGATATTGAATACAGCTTACACAGATGACTCCTAAACTATATATTTATATTTCATTTTATATAGCCCTAACATGTCATATAGCCTGAATACTACAATAGTTTTGTGTTTAACAAGGAAAATATCACAAAATACTTTAAAATATACATTGATATAAGTGTGTTAAGATGTTTTTACACA
Source organism: Phyllomedusa bahiana (assembly GCA_025379985.1). Lineage (NCBI taxonomy): Eukaryota > Metazoa > Chordata > Amphibia > Anura > Hylidae > Phyllomedusa > Phyllomedusa bahiana. The sequence goes on along the minus strand of JAODAL010003928.1, from coordinate 139,068 downwards.
GTAGTATAGATACCATGGTATGTTAAAAATATAGTCTGTTCACTTGCATGAAACTATCTAATTAGTGTTAATTTGTGAGTTAAATGTTTCACTGACAAATGTTGATCCACAAACTCTGTGTGATGATGGCACAGAAACAAACTTTCATGATGTTTCGCAGTAGGAAATAATCGCATCTTCTAAGAAGGCAGTCAGTGATGTGTTGCTTTCCATTCCCTACGAAATTACTACTATGAGCACGTTTAGAATTACTACAATTCCAGGGACCAGCTAGAATGATTTCAAAGTAAATGTAGAGAAGAGCATTTAGGCTTTCATAGTTGTATGTTTGAGCCCACACTAGCAGAACACTGGATAGATGTATTCTATGTTGTCTAAAGTGGACAATTTGTAGATAGTAGCAGGGCTTTTTATTTCATTTAATCAAATTTACCTAGTTTTAGAAATTCTTTTTAAAACATGGGTTAAATTTGAGAAATTTGATCTTGGATGATCATTTAATGACTGCAACACCAGAAAATTGTTCTACTCTTAATGGTACACAGAGTCGGATAATAAGCTGAGTCAGACATTTAGAAAGTCTGTAAACATAGCAGCTGGTGTAGACTTCATAGAGAACAAAAAATACCAAAATGACTCAAATGCAATCATGGTCTTATAAACAGATTTGTCAGCCATAATACTTGTTTATTTGATAAGCTGCATAAAGGAAGATTCAGAAGAAGCATCTCCCATGGACAGCTGGAGCCCAATGGTGGAGAGAGTCTATTTAGTAAAACCATATATACATATGCCTATATGTACTTTTCAGTCCAGTTTGAAGTTGTTTAAAGCTCTATGTTTGTGAAGCCTTGAATCTTTTGGAAGTTACTTTTCACTGCATGGAAATTGCAAACTCAAAACAATGCAAAATCAATATTCTCCTCTGAGTATGGTATCTCGTGTACAGCTTATTTCTGACACTAGAATCATAATTTAGTTATATCCCAGACTTAATCACCATACGTAATATGTACTATATAAAGGGCAACGTTTTAAGCCCTTCTCTGTGCTTAGATTTTACCTGCAGCAGAGTGCTTATCATTTCAAAGCAGACTGCCAGAGCATGTGCTTCTCAAGTAATTAAAGGTTTCTGGATCAATTAATTCTGTCAAAATGATGACTGTTGTCAAAGCGATGTCAGTAAGTCTTTGAGAACCTGAGGACCTTAGCTTTTTTAGGACTGATGCAGCCATTCTTATAATAGCACACAGAATCATTCTGAAAGTAACCTTTTTGGATAATTGTTTAACACTGAATGAGTGTATCCAGCAGATATTATTCTACTGCAAAGAGAAAATTTAGTAAACCATATCAGAACATTTACAGTATTCACCTGCTATAAATATTCTACATAATGTTTACAAAGGTTTATCTGTTTTCAAAGACTAACATTTTCCCTAAAGTGTTTGTTTCCAAGATACCTGAACTTGAATTGTTTGACATTTGCTTAGTTCAGAACTGAGTGGTTACCTTGACTACTAATGCTTTTATAGATGACTAGAGATGTTGTGGATGTCTATAGATGGTAAAAGAATGTGCAGTTTGGCAGTATTTATTACATATATACCTAATATGTATATTAAGGTAACATTTTTACTAGGACTTACTGTATCCACTTCAAAATCAAGAACATAGCAAGAATTTTCTTTTGTATAGAAAACATTTCACTTGATATTGAAAAAAAGCTGCTGTCTACAGTAAATATTTGTATACATTAACAAAATTCATAGAAAAGTGTATTAATCAAAAAGCATCCCATATCTAGTACCACATTTGGTTTAAATGAATACAGTTTATGTATTGATAGATAATGGTGTAACTATGATGTTAGAAGACCCTCTTTAGATTGCTATATGCCATCCATGGCTCCAACCTGACTTTTTCTGTTTCCCACAAATACTCCTACTATTATAATTTTAAAGTTATTGCTTGGCAGTGCCATCCATTTACAGTGTGAACTTTATCCACAGCTTACAGAATATCTTTTTATCAGGTACACACTATGAATGACACTAAAGGCATTTGCTTGTTAGATTGAAACTATTATCCAATTGTGTGTGATCAAGCAGGATGCATTCCACAGGTTGATATATAGGGCCCAGCACGACCCGTTTGTAGGTTATAAAAACATAATTTTTTTTTTATTGTATTATAGTGCATAGAAACATAAGAAAACATGAAAAATCAGCAGCCTAGTGGCCATAGGACACTAGGTCCAAGTACGCTGACATGTTTCGGGCTTAACAAATGACGCCCTTACTTATAGCGATAACAAACATACACTGATCTGTCTAATATATAAACCATCTTAATTGTCTATTGGCAAGTGACAGCTCGTTAGCACACAATATTGATAAGATGTAATCCTAGTGCACTTACTTTTGGTTCCGTACATTGGAAGTCGCACTCCGGAACTTAGCCTACTACACGTCCGGTCATGCGCAATCCCCCTGAGCAGGCTACTACTGGCACTGGAATCAAGCATGCGCACTAGCTACCCTTCGTCTGCAACATGGATGGACATTGTAGATATAACATTGATATATAGACATTTTAAGTGTGTTTAAAACCATTAATAGCGACCTACCTGAGCCTGGTTATTGATGTTAAATGTTAATTTGTGGTTTATACCCCTTATTGATTAATTATATTGTATTTAATAAAAGCACATTTGCTCCCGCTTTATATTTAATCCCTCGGGTGCTGCTGTGTTGAGGGTGATGATCCAGTGGGCCTCCGATTATGGAGTTGGCGCACCCGGTCACCCCCTCTTGCTGCTTTAGACATTTTTGTTGTTGCACTTGAATAAAGTGCTTAGAAAGTCCTGATTTATTCCTATCTGCGGTGGACAAAACATCAATTACATGTTCAAGAAACCTTGTCTTAAACTTTCTGATGGTACTCCCTATATATTGGACATTGCACAATGTGCACCATGCCTGATATATTACATATTGCGAATTACAGTTACTGAATTGTTTGATGGGGAATTTCAGGTTACCAGTAGTGTCAAAAAATTATTTGCTTGGACCGGCAAAAGAGCAAGTTCGGCAATGTCTAAGACCACATTTAGAGAACCGCTTGCAGCTTAGCCATACAGGCTGTCTGTTCGGGGGCCTATAACAGCTAGAAGTTAATAGATTTCCTATTGTTTTAGCTCCGCGTGATACACTTTTACATCCACTGGATAATATGGAATCCAACAAATTATCTACACGCAGTATGGGAAGATATTTAAAAACTATGTTTTTTATTTCTCCAAACTGTTTAGTGTGATCTAGCACTAAGGTGGGTACAACATCTCCAATCCTCTCTTTATATTTATTCTTCCTACCGCCAGTTATAAGATCTCCTCTGTTTATATTTTGTACATTTTGGACAGCCCTTGTTAGCAGCTGCTCGGGATACCCCCTATGTATTAATCTTCTACGTATCTGTTCTGATTCTTCTTTGAAATCCACTTTTTGACTACAGTTACGTTTAGCACATATTAATTCTCCCTGAGGGATAGATTTTTTGCTGGATTTTGTATGATAGCTGTTAAAGTGCAGTATTGTGTTGCTTGCACTTGTTTTTCTATGTTTTAGTGGAGACCAATTCACCCGGATTCCCTGTCGGCTGCAGGTGAAGAAAATGTACACTGTGTTTGTCACATACATATGTAAAAACCAATTTAAAGGGATTGTTGTTCATGTAGGAAACAAGAGGCGGCACGGCAGATACATCTCCCCCCCAAATTATCAGGAGGTAATCGATGTACCTGCCGTACCACTCTATGTCTCCCACAAAGGGATTTTCCATATTGAACACATACATTTCCTCCCACCACGACATGACCAGATTTGCAAGGGATGGGTAGTACTTAGCTCCCATTGATACCCCCAAAAGTTGTAGAAAAAACTTTTGGTCAAACATAAAATAGTTGTGCGACATCAGAAACCCTACTACATCTATTATATATTGTTGTAAATCTGGTGAATAATTACTATATTTAGATAGATGATACTTGAGCGCCTCTACTGCAACCGCATGAGGAATGCTAGTGTATAGGGCTTCGATGTCGCTAGTAACCCAACTATATCTGTTTGACCACGTAATGTTCTGGACAGCAGTTACGACATCCCTGGTATCCAATAGGAAGCTAGGGACCCTTTCGACCCACATGCTGAACTTGCTCTTTTGCCAGTCCAAGCAAAGAATTTTTTGACACTACTGGTAACCTAAAATTCCCCATCAAACAATTCAGTAACTGTAATTCGTAATATGTAATATATCAGACATGGTGCACATCGTGCAATGTCCAATATATAGGGCATACCAACAGAAAGTTTAAGACAAGGTTTCTTGAACATGTAAACAATGTTTTGCCCACCGCAGATAGGAATAAGTCAGGACTTTCTAAGCACTTTATTCAAGTGCACAACTCAGACTGTATTACTTTAAAAGTTAAAATCATAGAAAAAATGTCCAAATCAGGGGGTGACCCGGTGCCCCAACTCTGTAATCGGGAGGCCACTGGATCATCACCCTCAACACAACAGCACCAGAGGGGTTAAATATAAAGCGGGAGCAAATGTGCTATTACTAGATACAATATAATTAATCAATAAGGGGTATAAACCACAAATTAACATTTAACATCAATAACCAGGCTCAGATAGGTCGCTATTAATGGTTTTAAACACACTTAAAATGTCTATCCATGTTGCAGGCGGAGGGTAGCAAGTCCGCATGCTTGATTCCAGTGCCAGTAGTAGCCTGCTCAAGGAGATTGTGCATGACCGGAAGTGTAGTATGCTAAGTACTACACTTCCGTCGGGACGGAACTAAAATTAAGTGCACTAAGGTTACATCTAATCAATATTGTATGCTAACCAGCCGTCACTTGCTAATAGACAATTAAGATGGTATATATATTAGACAGATCAGTGTATGTTTGTTATCGCTATGAGTAAGGGCGCCATTTGTTAAGCCCCAAACGCGTCAGCGTACTTGGTCCTATGGCCACCACTCCTAGCTGCTGCTAGTGCGCTTTTTTCATGTTTTCTTATGTTTTTATGGACTATACTACAATAAAAAAAATGTCATGTTATTATAACCTACAAACGGGTCGTGCTGGATTATCAATTGATCACTCACATTTATCAACGGCAAGCTTGTGCAGACATCCGAGTACTGATCACTGTGGAAGGAGCTGGCTTCATCTAACCTGTGATATATAGGGCCGCATGTATGAAAACTGTATAAGTCTAAAACTCACTTTTGTGCCCATAGCAACCAATCACAGCGCCCCTGTAATTTCATATAGTGCTCTGGAAAAATGAGAGGGGCGCTCTGATTGGTTGCTATGGACAACAAAGTGAGTTCTAGACCTAGACAGTTTTCATACATGCGGCCCATAGTTTTGTGAGAAAGGATTCAGTATAAGTTGTTTATAAAAAGTCTTGTGTATTCTGGGCTTAGGAGTCCAGTGGGCAATCCTACTTAGGGAATTACATCTACTGCTATCACACAGTTATACAGAACAGACTGACAATCATTGACTGAGAAAACCCATAGGACTCTTAAACCCATGGTGATATGACATTTGATTAAATATTTTAAGGTTATATGGAATTTTTCCCCACTAGCTATAACTGTAGTAATTTTCTCAGCTTCTTTTTCAGAACAAGCACCACATTGAACATAATAGATTCCTTTTAAGACCTATTCCAGTTCTATAAAGCATGTTTACATTACAAGGTCAAGAGAGATGGATAAATGTGCTCTTGGTATTGATTTATGGTACTGGCATTTGGTCCAAATAAGCCAGGCCCATCTAACAATAATTCCTTCTGTTCATAAAAATATAACAGTACACACAGATAGTTAGAAAACAAAACATACATCAATTAACATGCTAAACCTGCAGAATAGTAATTAGAAGTAAGTCAATATACCTGAAGAAAAATGCTCTTAATTCTCAAATCAACCACAGACAAGCAACTAAAGAAAATGATTACCTACTAACAAAATGAAATACACAGTAGACATAGCTCAGGCTGTTTTTATTTTTACCAGCACAAAATGGAGGAAATGATTAATGCATCCCATGCCATAGAGGATGCATATAAGCATAGAACAAGACTAATTATACTACTTCTGCTTTATTATTATTTTCTCAAAATGACCAAAGTCTTCATAGTTTGTTGTAATCAATATGATAACATCATCATCTGTCTCTCAAAAAATGATGTCTTGCTAAGGTTTTGTCCAAACTTCACTATAACAATAATAAACTATAACAAAAATAAATCAGAGAAAAACACACATTATCATAGAAAAAACTTATTTTCCAGTTTGTGATTTTTGTTTATTGTTTTCAGCACATGAATGGGAGTATACATTAGCTGGCTTAATTTTCAAGTACTTTTAGGCTCTGTGTAATTGTATAAAGTACATGAACCTGATTTATACTGCTGTAGCAAGCAAAGACAATTTTAACAAAGACATAAGTTTTTCTATCATTAAATGGGTTTTGCCACAAAGTAAAATTGACGTGGGAAGCTTGCAAATTAAATAATAAACATTTTCATCATTCATCATTATTAAAAGTTCTCGACCGTTTTTGTTGCTCCTTTAGTGATCCAGTGTTTACAGCTCATCTCCAGGGGATACAAACAGTGATGAGAGCTCCTCAGTCCGGGTCACACATGCTCAGACATCATCTCTCCTTTCAGGCAGCTACTGAGTGTTCAATCCCTGGGTGCTGTCACTCTACTCCCGTCTTCTGTACTCCTTAGTAATTAATCAAACAGTGCAAATAAATAAAAAAAAAAAACTTCAATAAGGTTTGTGCATTGATAAAGAGAAAAAAAAAATCCACAGTTTTGGTTCCTGCAGGGATTTGAGCCTAGGACCCTTCTGCTTGGAGGCAAAAACTTTATCTCTCAGCTTTATATATAAACAGACCATTCTTTTAATACAGAGAGGAAAGGTATGGTGATGTCATCCTGCTGGGTCACATGATATGCAATTCAAACAAATCACACACGCCCCCTTCTGAGCGCACAGAGCTGAAGAGCTAGCTGCAGGATGAGATCGTGGCAAAACCCCTTTAATTAGAAAGTACATAAAGCACCATCACAATATTTTTGGAGGTTCCAACATTCCCACAATCAGCAAGCAAACATGTTTATGTCTCAAATATCCTACTATTCTTCAAAAGCACAACTGACATATTGCCAACACTTCTGGACTGTATTTGAGTGGTAAAGTTGGTTGCAGGTCCAAAGCACTGGGTAAATATTCCTTGTTTTAATAGAGCAGAAGATAGACAAGATTGTATCGCCTTCTCAGAGTTAATCTTCAAAATAAACTTTTGATCTAATCACTGGAAAACATAGCATGCACAGGTCTGCAGTAGTACACATACATCTTTGTGCTGTGAAAATTATAATATTGTGGCATTATAAAGCTGTACATTAATATTGCTTTGTCTGTAGACAATACAAAATAGTGAGGAAGACTAATGGGTTTTCCTAGTAGAATTGTGTCTAAGGCCATTTGTGGTTTATGCATTGCAATCAAAATATAAGATTAGATTTTGCTTTGGGTGACAATCCAAATAAATAAGATTCAAGACAGAGACATTTATGGAAGTATTTTATGAGAGAATAGGAATATGCTGAGATGTCTCATGATATTTAAATGTGATTTTATTTTTAAATGGCCGCATAAAAATGGGACACCTGCTTCTAAATCTCAGCCAAAAACTGTATCACTTAATAATGAGACCCAATTAAAACCTAGTATACATGTCCCCCGGTGTCTACCTCAAAAACTAACCATTGCCGATTTATTGAATGCCTTAGCAATATATGCTTTATCACTTTTCTACATTTCTGCATTTCACATTGTGATTGATTAAACATGTTCCTTTGTTTCCAATTATGTTTCCTAGTGACTGCTGCTTTACTTTCTGTGGAAAAGAGAGAAAAGTAATCAACCATTAAAAAAGAAATATAAAAAAAATTAAAAAATACAGCCATTGATGGAAAAAAATTGATAGCAAAATTCAAAAGCATAATTTAGGGCCTCCTGTTATTTTTTATTTTGGTGTCTACTTAAGTGGTAAATGAGCCTTTTGGCCCCTTTAGACACCAAAAGTTTTCCTGTTCTGTCCTTCCAGGCCCCTTTGTGAATTTCCTTTCTGTCATATATTGTATAAAACTAGACATCATGGTCATTAAGACTAGAAGTTGCATCATACTGTTAGGATCTGTCACCCAAGTTATATTCTTTGGTGCAGTATGGGACATCATAGAAAAAAATTAAGACAAACATGTTAGTATACTGTATTTGTTACATAAGTTAAACAAATTGCCACTGATTTAGGATTTATGGTTGACAGTAAAAATTGAAGCCATATACATAAATAATGCTAGTGGGTTTGCAAATTAACTTACTTTCATTCAATTTCACTGAACAGTGTAGCGTTTAAAACGTGGAGGACACTCTGTGGATTCTTGGAAGACACATTAGTTTATCTACAATCTTAATAGTAAACAGCTGAACATAGGAAAAATGTTGTGGGTCTACCAGGGTAGATCATAGATGATATATCAGGAACCGATGCAATTTAGAAGCTCGTAATGTGATATGTTTTAATCGATAAAATGTTACTTTGTTTCCAGCTAAATAAGTTTAATAGTAGCAGAAATAATGAGTAAGTAGAAAAAGAAGACTTGTGAGCAGACCAATAATCATAAATGACAAGCTCTCATGGACAAGCCCTTTCTTGAAAATAAAGAAAAGAACATTTATCAATTATAAATAGGAAATTCTTTAGAGGCTCATGTTAAAATAAATTTCTTTAAATCTGATTAGACCGAGATTAGCAAACATATTCACAATTTTAGGGCAGTTAAAATGAAGCATATGAAATGTATTGTAAAAGTAGAGTACCTTAATGAAGATATCTAAAAATAAAATACTATATAAAATTCAACACTTTACTATATTTTTTATCAGGTAAATCTCATTGTTGATCACCTTTACTCAATAGTCTTGTTCTAGTTTTGTAAATTTACAATTATAATGAAGTCTTTTGGTTGAAACAAGTTCTAAGATTTCAGGTATTTTCATATGCAAATTAAAGACGTTTCACCCTCCTAGCTGATACAGAAGTCAGGAAATTCTTTATTAAATAATGCTTGAATTTATTGTAGGTCCAAGATGCCTTCAGATGTCGACTGAGAAACTGCCAGGATCCAATAAATGCAGATTCATCAAGTTCATTTCCCAATGGACATGCGCAGATCATGGTTAGTTCTTTATTATAATAAAGTTATATTAACATGATGATTGAAGAATATATATATTCCATCACCAGCCTTTTTAGACAGGCAAGAGGAGATATATATTCAATCTGTGAATGACACACTTTCTTCTTCCTGTCTGGAAAAAGGCTGGTGATTGTACAATGTTCCTGTTCTTGCTGGTTTAATTAGGGTTGGACCAAACTGAGTGCATCCAAATCCTAAGCACAAGACAAGTTAGGCTATGTCTACACAACTAATGATAAAATACCATCGAAAATCCGTACAACGTTTTTTGGCACAGGAAATTGAATGGTACAGAGCTTTGGTACACCTCCTCTACACAGCTGCCTAAAGACATATAACAAATACCAAGCCCAACTCGCTCACATTTGGCACAGAATAGATTTTGCATGTTATTTCAATAAGTGGCTGCCAGAATGGAGGATTAATATGAAACCTGTTGGATTTGTGTTTCTCAGGACATCTTTTGTCAGATGTCATAAATATTTCAGAATATTTCAGCAGATCATGTCAAAATCCACAGGACATGAAAAAGAATTTTTTTTCAAAGTACACAGAACATTAACATCACGGGCGACATGTATGAACGGGGTTGCGCCAGATATCTGGCATCTTTTCAGCCCAATATCAGGCGCAGCCCCATTTCATACATGTTTAAATTGCCCGCATGCCATTCTCGGGCGCATTACATAGCGCCCGCGGCACTTTGTAATTCGCCCGATCTTGGGGGGCGTGCGGGAGGCGGGGCGCACTAGAACCGTAGTGAAGCTACATATTTATAGCTTTACTACAGCATTTCTTGGCACATTACTGCTGGAACAGGTAGACCACTTTCAAAGTAGTATACCTGAGCCAGAACTGTCATCCTAGCGCAAGAATGTGCCTGATTTATGACCTGCAGCAGAGCGGGTTCCTAAATCAGGCCCATTCTATGCCAGTATTATGCGCGTGACATTTGCTGTTCACAAGCAAAATTTCATGCATGCCGCCCTACATACTTATAATATCAATATAAGTAAACTTGGAAGACATTTTCACAGACTGCAGACCCATGCTCAATTAGCATACATATACAAAATGTTCTACCGGCTTCAAATTGTCAAGAAAGGCAAGAGCTATTATTAAACTTAACTATGCTAAAGTTATACAGATATAGCAAAGATTAATTAAATGAGATCTAAGGACACCACACAAGCCATTGAAAAAATACTGAAAAGGTTGAGATTAAGTTCTGTACCACAGGATCTTAATGCATTGTTTTACTTGTAATCACACATTCAGGGAGCAGATATGGTAATATAGACCTAAAGAGTAACAAATTGGTAACATTTTCTCTGCTACTGATGGCCAAATTACTAATTACAGAGACATATTTAAATCAATAAGGCAATAAAAGCTAAAAATGGAATGTGCATTATGCTCTGCTTGGAAGCTCTATCTACTAGCTAGAGCAGAGAGCCTCTGTCACCAGTAGCCCATGCTCCTGGTTGCCCATTTATTTGAATAACACATTTCTTCTTAATTGACTTCCCTAATCTCTGGGAGTTTAAACTGCCACATTCACAACAACCCCAGTAAAACCATGAAACAGCAGTGCTAAACCATTCACACAAAGAATAATTAAGATTGTAATACAGTATGTAATTAGAACTGCATATATTAAGCTGCATATTATTCCTAGCCTCTTTCAATTGTTTAAAGCTGTGCAATAACATTGGTACTGTGATTTCCTCATTCAAAGCTACAATAGAGAAATTCTGTTATTTAATTTATATTTAAAATGTCTTTTTATTTTGTTCAACACTATGGGCCACATGTTTGAAAACTGTCTAGGTCTCAAACTCACTTTGATCCCCATAGAAACCAATCAGAGCTCCCCTCAATGTTCCAGAGCACTATATGAAACGAAAGGGGCGCTCTGATTGGTTGCAATGGGCATTAAAGTGAGTTTTTGCCTAGACAGTTTTTATACATGTGGCCCTATGTCTTATCTCTTGCCCCTTTCTCCTTCTCTACTATTCTATTCACAAAAATATTTAGGAGCAACGGATTTTGGTAGCATTAATCCTTTTGTTGTAACTATTCTCAACACATTTTTATTAATTTTAATAATAACCTTGATCATTACTGCATACACCTTTCAAGTGCTCAACTGTTAACCCATGAAATGCATCGTATCGACAGCATGAGGCATTATGCAACTGATGTTTCAAAATATTGATGTCCTTCTGGTCTTTAGAATTTTCTGGGCTCCACTCGTAGATAATATAAGTACCTAAACATATTATATTTAGTTTGAACCAGTGCAAAGATACAATAATAAAGAAAAAAAATATTACTCTGACAGGTTTGTGCTGTCTTGTCAATATGTCTAACACTGACATAAACCCAACCTCAGATAATGCTTTACCCAATGGCATGGTCTTATGGGGAAAACTTGGATTACAAATGGAACTTGAAAGTGACAGAAATTTATGTTTGAGAATGTAGTGTATCTGTCATCAAAATGTATTCGTCCTGTCATTGTCAATAAGTAATAATGTGAAGATTTCATTTTAGGAAATTGCTCTGTACCCAGAAGTATTGAGCTATTTCTCTAAATGATACTGTGATCACAAAATGCCACAGTGGATTTGAGTATACTATAATGTGCTGGCTTTCTGGAACATTGAAAGGCAAATAAGAAGAAAAATAAGTGAATAAATAAGTTATAGACTTTATATTTAATGTATAATTATAAATTAATAATAGAAAGCAAATGATATACAATATACCAAACCTAATTGTTTATATACCAAACCTAATAGAAAAAGAATGGCATTACCCACTGATGACATGGGGTTAAAAGGCAATTAATTTTAGTTAAGAAATTCTGTGCTTTGCTTATTCATAGCCTTAGTAAAAAAATATAATAATATGTTTTAAAACCAGAAATGCTTTATCTTTATCAATGAAGATAGGTCCGCACTGAGTTGGATAAAATTCTTCAATGCTTTATTAATCCAAACACGAGAAAGTGGACATCACACGACAAGAAGCTTGCAAGGATAACAACCAACGCGTTTCGATCTTAAACGATCTTAATCATGGTTCAAACATTATACAACATGACTAGATTTATATACCCCGTCATACTCTACGTCATCCTTGAATAAACTTTATCAACAACAGATAAATAAAAACAATAAGAACAAAATGTTCACATTATCTAAAAGGAGAAAATTTATATCATCATTATTTACTCTTAATAATGTTATATCAAATCTGATCTATAGTTAAGACCATTCGGGTGAGAAGTATTTAAACATAAGATCCAGAATGCTTCTCTATTTAACAACGCCCGTCTCCAATCGCCACCTCTGGCTGGTTTTTTAACTCTCTCAATACCTGAGAATTTTAAACATGTTATATCTCCCCCATGTTCATTGAAGAAATGCTTTGACACATTAGACGGATTTCTATTATTTAGATTAACCGCATCCCTAATGTGTTCATGCATTCTAGTTTTTAATTTTCTTGTAGTACATCCAACATAACGTTTGTTGCACTGGACACATTCAACACAATATATCACATAAGATGTATTACAGTTAATAAACTGTTTAATGATATACGATCTCTCACTCAAGTTCCCTTTAATCTCTTTTATATTATTGGCAAATTTGCAAACACTGCAGCGCTTGTTCGCGCATTTAAAAAAAAACTGCGACAAGCCAGCCAGGTTTCCTGATCTTTTTTAGTAGTCTGAACTAGACTAGGGGACAGGAAGCTTCCTAAACTAGGAGATTTTCTACTAGAGAATCTACAGCCTTCTTTCAAAAGCAGTCGCAAAGTGTCATCTTGTTCTAAAATAGGTAAATATTTATTAATGATCCTCTTTATTTTGAAAAATTCCTCACTATAATTAGTAACAAAAGTTGGAATATCTTTATTTTTTATATCTTTTTGTGAATGCAATATCTCCCTCCTTGATTTATTTTTCACTATATTTTTTGCTCGATCGAGCATCCACTTTGGATAGCCCCGATTGCGGAGACGTTCACATATTCTTTCTTCCTCCCTAATATAAAGTTCATTGGTGGAACAATTTCTCTTTGCCCTATATAATTCCCCTACTGGGATAGATTTTATTATATGAATGGGGTGGCGTTGTTAAATAGAGAAGCATTCTGGATCTTATGTTTAAATACTTCTCACCCGAATGGTCTTAACTATAGATCAGATTTGATATAACATTATTAAGAGTAAATAAAGATGATATAAATTTTCTCCTTTTAGATAATGTGAACATTTTGTTCTTATTGTTTTTATTTATTTGTTGTTGATAAAGTTTATTTAAGGATGACGTAGAGAAATTGACGGGTGTATATAAATCTAGTCATGTTGTATAATGTTTGAACCATGATTAAGATCGTTTAAGATCAAAACGCGTTGGTTGTTATCCTTGCAAGCTTCTTGTCGTGTGATGTCCACTTTCTCGTGTTTGGATTAATAAAGCATTGAAGAATTTTATCCAACTCAGTGCGGATCTATCTTCATTGATAAAGATTTTGTCTCAGCTGTTGGGATCCTGCACGAGAGCGGTTAGCTGTTTCCTTCCCATGTTTGTCAGAAATGCTTTATCTTGTGGTTATAAATTTATGCAAAAAAACCTTTTGACTTGGTCTGTACAGAGATTTATGGGATATATGGAAGGGACACGTTTTTCAGGAAGATTTTGTTACACCTTGGCAGGCCCTGGTGGTTTGGGACACTTGGTGACTATGGGGGATATGTATGAAAACTGTTTAGGTCAAAGACATTCTTTGTTGCCCATAGCAATCAATCAGAACTTCCCTTTCATTTTTTCAGAGCACTATCTGAAATGAAGGGGGAGCTCTGATTGGTTACTATGGATAACAAAATAAGTCTTAGACCTAAACAGTTTTCATACATGAAACCCTTTGGGCGACATGTATGAAGCTCGCCACGTCGGAGCGTAAGTTTTCGAGCGCCCGAACGTGAAAGCTGCACCTCATGTATGTCGGCGCCCGAGGTGCGCTCATACATGTGGTGTACAGTCCACCACGCCTCGCCAATGTGCGAGGCGCAGTGCTGGACTTAGGCGCAGTGCGGGACTACGCCTAAGATTCGCCGCCTGAGGTAGTGCGATCATACATGCGGTGAAAAGTTTACTTGCGCCTAGCCAGTGTGTTAGGCGCAGTGCGGGACTGCGCCTAACATGTGTTCCGATTCGAGACAGGCTGGAAAACAGTGAGAAATCATTAAACATGTAACTGAATAGCAAAAAGAGTTGTCTTTCAAATGATTGAATGAATAAATTGAAAAAATAAAAATTGTCTAAAAACGATTAAATGTATTGAAAAGTGGATCATTAAAAATTAAAGGGAAAATATAGATTTCAGCTCTCAGCTCCGTGAGGCATGGAGCATCAATCAAAAAAACATTTTTATTAGGTGAAAACATTACCAGAAAAAGAGCTCAAATCTTCTAAAAAAAACATAAAAAAAAATCACTTTCCAAAAATCTAGAATGGCGCAACATCAGGAATTAGGATCGTGGAAATTGACGGGAAATACAGTAATTTAAATTCTGTAAGCGCTTCTCATTGGTCGGCAGAAACCAGCCAATCAGAATAGGAACGACAGTGACCCATTAAAACCTATAGAGAAGTATTGACCAATCAAATTCAAAGGCAGGACAGTTCAAAATACAGTAAAAATGCAGAAAAGAGCTGATTGGTTGAAGTAGCGGGGGCTTGGCAATCCTGGCCAATCAGAATAGGAGCGACAGTGACCAATTATAACCTATGGAGAAGTATTGACCAATCAAATTCAAAGATGGGACAGTTCAAAATACAGTAAAAATGCAGAAAAGAGCTGATTGGTTGAGCTAGCGGGGGCTTGGCTATCCTGGTCAATCAGAGCACGAGCTACTTTCTTCCATTGTATTCTATGGACAGATCGGGGCACTGAAATCTCCGCGCCGTGAGGCATGGAGTATTAGTAAATAAATTGTTTTGATTAAGTGTAAAACATTCTCTGTAAAAGAGCTAAAACCTTCTATAAACATACATTAATAAAATCATTAACAACGCATTTGTCGCCGAGACAGGCGCAACATCGTGAATTGGGATATTCGAAATTGCTGGGAAATACAGTAATTCAAATTCTGGAAGCTCTTCTCATTGGTCGGCATAAACCAGCCAATCAGAATAGGAGCGACAATGAACCATTAAAACCTATGGAGAACTATTGACCAATCAAAATCAAAGGCGGGACAGTTCAAAATACAGTAAAAAAGGCAGAAAAGAGCTGATTGGTTGAGACCAGGCGGCAGATATGAATCCACCAATCATATGTAGTGCGTCTATTTTGAGTGGAGCAAGAAGGGCACGATAGAAGGGCGCCCTGAAAATTATTACTGTCTATGGGAAATATTCTAGTACTGTGATTGGTTGGGGGGAAGAGGGGCTCGTCCTGCTTAGCCAATCAGCAGGTGAGCTACTTATCTCATAGAGTTCTATGGGGAAAAGAAATGCAGAGCGAACTCTGTTTGTGATTGGCTAAGTTAAAACAGGTGCGGTTATTTGGGCCAATGGGAGAGCGAACGACACTCTTATGGGTTTTCTAATGCAATCTGTAATAAAACTGTACATGGCAGAAATAAAATGATAAGACTCACGAAGTTGTACCGATCTGTATATAAAATGAACAATAATATGGGGGTAACGAAAAAAATAATTAATTCAATAAATTCATTTTTATTTCTTTATTTATGTTACACACATACTATTGATCATTGGCTAACGAAATTACATAAATAAAAATTAATTTATTGAATTAATGAAATGCTGGTCATAGACTACAATGGGACAAAGTAGCTCGCGCTCTGATTGGCCGGTATAGCCAAGCCCCCGCTAGTTCACCCAATCAGCTCTTTTCTGGCTTTTTTACTGTATTTTGAACTGTCCCGCCTTTGAATTTGATTGGTCAATACTTCTCCATAGGTTATAATAGTCCCTGTCGCTCCTATTCTGATTGGCCAGGATTGCCAAGCCCCCACTAGTTCAACCAATCAGCTCTTTTCTGCGTTTTTACTGTATTTTGAACTGTCCCGCCTTTGAATTTGATTGGTCAATACTTCTCCATAGGTTATAATGGGTCCCTGTCGCTCCTATTCTGAATGGCCGGGATTGCCAAGTCCCTGCTAGTTCAACCAATCAGCTCTTTTCTGCATTTTTACTGTATTTTGAACTGTCCCGCTTTTGAATTTGATTGGTCAATACTTCTCCAAAGGTTTTAATGGGTCACTGTCGCTCCTATTCTGATTGGCTGGATTCTGACGACCAATGAGAAGCGCTTACAGAATTTGAATTACTGTATTTACCGGCAATTTCCAATATCCTAATTTCTGATGTAATGCCGTTATAGATTTTTTTTAAAGTGATTTTATTTATGTATTTTTTATAAGGTTTGAGCTCTTTTTCTGATAATGTTTTACACGTAATAAAAACGATTTTTGGAATCATACTCCATGCCTCACGGAGCAGAGAGCCGAGATGGATTTCTTTTGCAATCTTCTATAGGTTTCCTCTCATGTTACGTTCTCGCTCCACTCCGGCTCATTTAGACCAACTTCAACTAGGTCTGCCTGTCGGAGCTGTCGAGCGCTGCAATGCGCTGCACTTTGCCGACCCGCGATCATACATGCCTCGGACTATTCGAAAGTGCTGCGTCCCGCCCCAGAACGCCCACACCGTGCCCATTACACACCCCTTCATGTTAGGTGCAGCCAAAAGTGGCGAAGGCTGCGCCTAACATCGCATCCCTGCGTCCAACAAGGGATTCGGATCGGTGAGGAGCTGTATTCACCAGAAAACAGGCGCAAATCCAGATCATACATGTCACCCTTTGTTTTTAATGATAACCCTATCCAAAAAAGAATTTCTTTATACTTTGGCAATTGTACCATAAAACACATTAATACATTGTATTGAAATTAATTTTTAAGAATGTATTACAGTCAAAGGGGCCAAAAATTATCCTGTCTGCTTCACATATCCTTAGAAATGTTGTTCAGTGAATCAAAACCCTTATGGTAGATGTTTCTAGGTTTGATCATGAGAACAGTCATTCAGTATAATAGGAGATACAATGTCTTAGCTTTTGGGAAATAGTCCAATAATTTACATACTTCTACAAATTTGGCACACTGCTAAGTGCCATTTTCAGTGCACCTTGACTCTCACATTTTGTATGGGTTTTTGGCAAAAAAAAATTCCTGAAAAACTATGGGTCTCATGTATGAAAATTATCTAGATCTAAGACTTTCTTTGTTGCACATAGTAACCAATCAGAAATCTCCTTTCATTGCATTTAGTGCTCTGAAACAATGAAAGGGGAGCTCTGATTGGTTGCTGTGGACAGCAAAACAAGTCTTACACCTAGATAGTTTTCATATGTGCTTTTTTCTAGGCTTCATGGCTTTTTTTAATTGCAATAAATTATATGTTTTTGGTACATATTTTGTATGTATTTTCCTGTCACAAATTATGTGATCCATTATTTGATTTTTAATGTGGTAAATGCACAAAAATGCATCAGGAAATGCAACATACATTTACAGTACATATGTATATTTGACTGCAAGAATAAAACCAATGGTGGTCTATGAGGAGAAAAATGCCTTAAACTGCCTAAAAAAAATGTCATACCTCTGGCATGCTAAATTTGTCAAAGGCTGATGCCGACCCACTCAAAGTAAAATAAATAAAACGGCACAAAGAAATAAGCAGCAGTGTGTTTTATATTTCCCTTTTGACTTCCAGAGCTAACATCTGGCCATGTACACCAAAAACTGCATACATAAATAAATGCACCAAAAATGCAACATGTAAAACCATCCTTAAGCTGCTTTCCTTTAAAGAGGATTACCACCCACAAAGTAAAATTGATTGTATATCAGTGAATCAAAAGTTAAAAGGGCAGGGAAAGTTAGCTAACTGTTTTTGGTTTCCTTTTCAGGGACTTGATACCTTTCCATTTTGTTGCAGCTGCCATATTTACAAAAAATACAACAGGAAATGCAAAGAAATGGCATTCTATATTTCTGCACTTTCTGCCCCAACAAAATAGGAAAATGCTAATATAAACCCAAAATAGGTAGAGCTATAAATTCTAACTTGTCATTTACCAGTGTATGGTATTATTTTATATTGTGGGTGCAAATCTCCTTCAATTAGCTATTAAGACATTTTTAATGTATACCTCTAGCACTCCACCTATATAGTTGCATATTTACAGAAAAAGTATGAGGCTAATAACAGAAATGATGAATAACCTCTAAATATACCATCAAATAAATATACTAAACTAAATATAGTTTTTATGGTTACAATATAATCAAAAAATGTTGTTCCTAAAGCACATGATATGATAGATGTCCATAACACCACTATGGTTTTGAAATGTATTGATAATACCTTTTTGTGCTGATACAATTCAACAGTGAAACCTCCTAATTAGTAATCTATGTAGGTAAATAATAGAAAAGTGAGTAACAGAAAAGTAACCCATTTAGTAATTTTCATAAGCGAGGTTACTTGACTGACTGACAAAGTAGTGCAAATGGTAATTTCTCTACTAAGAATGATTCACCACACAAGTTCTTCAGAGCAGTATATTAGAGTAATTATAAAATGTCACTGTAATGCTGCTTTATTAAATGTCACTTACAGCCAATGTAGTTCTGGGAATAAGTGTCACCTACATTAGGAGGCAAAAAACTATTATCCAAATCCAAGAATAAAATAACAAAGCAAAAAATGATTCACATAATAAGAAGCAGAAAAAATGTAAGATATATTTTATGTTTTTTTTTTTAACCAAAAAAATTTTTTGGGTTATTTTTATTTGGTTTAACTTTTTCAAAGCACCTTTTTAAAAATCAAAAACTCCATTTTATTATGGTATTTATGATTTTTTTTTTTTAAAATTTTAATTTTCCATTTTGGATTGCCCCCTTGAAAAAAGGTGGTTTTGGGTTGAGAACATTAAGGGGCCCAAAAAACCCAAAACCGAAACCCATTTCAGAAAGGGACTTTGGGAGAAAGCCGTTCATGGGGGCCAATTCATTTAATTTGGGGAAAAAAGGAAAACCCCACGGTGAAAAAAAGGGCCCCCAAAAAATTAACCTTTTAATTTTCCCGGAATCCCATTTCGGGTTTTTTTTTAAATTTGGGGTAGCTTTGTTTTGGGGTTTGGGTTAAAAATGGGGTTAAGCTTTTTATTCACAAAGGGTTAAATTTGGGGAAAAAATTTTTATTTAAAATAAAATTTTTTTTCTTTTGGCGAAATTTGGTTAAAATCTTCCTTTAAATTTTTAAAATTTGCCCCTTTTTGGCCCCCCCAAAAATGTTGGGGGGCCAAAATAACCTTTTAATTATGGGGGTTAAATTTTCAGTCAGGGACTTTTGTAAGGTCGGTTGGGGAAAAATCATTTTAAATTTTTAAATTTAAAACCAGCCCTTTTGTCAACGGTTTATAGGTCCAAAAAAAATCCTTTTTTTTTTAACAATTCGGGAAATTTTTTTTTTTTTTTCCAGGAAAGCTTTGGTTGATGGATCTTCAAGTTTTTAAAACCCAAAAATTTGAAGAAATGTTGTTGGGGTAAAAAATTTTTAAAGGGAACATTTAACGGTGTTTTTTCCCGGGGGGAGCACCCGCGGGGATCAACGAAAAGTTTTTGATCCCGGAATTTAGTTCCCCAAAACAGGTGAAATTGAATTGAAAAAATTTTTTTTATTATTCTTTTCAGAAATTTTTTTTTTGGGATATGGGCAGGAACTTTTTTAAATTTGGAATACCACTTTTAGTATCTGAGGTTTTGGAAGGTCCCAAAACCCCCCTTTTTTATTACCCTTTTAACTTTTTCGAAGGTGTTTTTTTAAATTTTCCCCATTCCCAGCTTTGTTATAAGCCCCCTTTGATTTAAATTTTAAAATACAGAAATTTTGTATTTCAAACAGGTTTGTTGGGGTAAAAAAAATTTCCTTTTTAATTATCGTTTCCCATTTCGTTAGGTTTTTTCACTTTGGGCATTTCAGGTTTTTTCATTGAGGCACCTTGCATTTAAAATTGTAAAATACAGCAATTTTGTAGCCCCAAAAAGGTAAAATTGAAAGGTCCCAAAAAAATACCTTTTATTACCCGAAATACTTTTCAATAGGGTGTTTTTTCACTTTGGCGCAAAAAGCTTGTTTTTGACACTTTGATTTTTTTGGGGAATACAGAAAATTTTGTATTACCAAAGGTGAATTGAAAGGTGCCAAAATTCCTTTTTATTATAAAATTACATTTCAGATACTGTTTTTTCCCATTTTTGGGCGGGAAAAAGTTTTGTTTTTGGGGACCTTTTTGCAAAAAATTTGGAATAAGAAATTTTTGTAGTCACCACGGTGAATTAAAAGGTAAAAAAAATCCCTTTTTTATTATCAAATACATTTCGTAACCTTTTTTTTTCATTTTTGGGCATCAGCTTTTTTCTTGACAACTTTGCATTTAAAATTTAAATTCCAGCAATTTTGTGGGTCACCACGGGGGTTGATGGGTTTGCCAAAAAATTAAAAAAAAACCTTTTATTACCCGAATACATTTCAGATACGTTTTTTTTTCCATTTTTGGCGCAGGCCAGCTTTTTGTTTGACCCCCTTTGAAATTAAAATTTAAATACAGAAAAATTTTTTTGTCACCACAGGTGAATTGAAAGGTCCCAAAAAATTTCCTTTTTTTTCCCGATACTTTTCAAACTGTTTTTTTCACTTTTGGTCTTTCAAGTTTGTTGATAGATCTACTTTGCATTTAAAAATTTAAATTCCCGCAATTTGTGGGGTCACCACAGGTTTTGATAGGTGCCAAAAAATACCTTTTATTACCCCGTATAAAATTTTAAGAATTGTTTTTTTCACTTTTGGTCGGCCAGTTTTGGGGTTATAGAGCCCCCTTTGAGAAAAATTTTGAATCCAGAAAAATTTTGTGTCCCCCAAAAGGGGGAATTGTTTAGGTCCCAAAAATTACCTTTTTTTTACCCCGTAAAACATTTCGGGGTGGGTTTTTTTTTCATTTTTGGGTTTGGGTAAAGCTTTGTTTTAGACTATTTGGGAGAAAAATTTTTGTTAAAACGGGCCAATTTAGTAGTCAAAAAACAGGTGAATTGTAGGTCCCAAAAAATACCTTTTATTTCACCTTAAACATTTCGAAGGGTTTTTTCCTTTGGCACTTTTAGTTTTTCTTTGGGGCCCCTTTGATTAAAATTTAAATACAGCAAATTTTATTTTCCCACAGGGGAAATTAAAAGGGGTCCCAAAAAAATACCTTTTTTTATCCGTTACTTTTTCAGAAGTTTTTTTTTTAAATTTTTGGGGGGGCCGTTTTGTTTTAGAAAATTTTGAGTTAAATTTAAATTACGGGAAATTTTGTAGTCACACAGGGGGAATTAAATGGGTTTGAAAAAAAATTCCTTTTTTACCCGCAAAACATTTCGATACTTGTTTTTTAAATTTTTGGGGCCATTTCAGTTTTGTTTTTTGGACCCCTTTGAAATTAAATTTGAATTCAGAAATTTTTTTGTCCCCTCAGGTAAAATTAAAAGGGTTTCCCAAAAAATACCTTTTATTACCCCGAAAAATTTCAGTAGGTTTTTTTTTCTTTTTTCAAGGCAGTTTTGTTATAGATTACTTTGAGTTAAATTTGAATAAAACAATTTTTTTAGTCACCAAGGTGAATTGAAAGGTCCCAAAAATACCTTTATTACCCCGTTACTTTTTCGACAATTTTTTTTCCCCACTTTTGGTCAGTCAAGTTTTTGTTATAGACTACTTTGTAGTTAAAATTTGAATAAGCAATTTTTAGTCCCCACGGTGAATTGTTAGGTCCCAAAAAATCCTTTTTTTTTCCCCACGTTTACATTTCAGACAGGTGTTTTTTTCACTTTTGGTCGTCGCTTTTTTCCCTAGAGTACTTTGTAGTTAAATTTGAATACGCAATTTAGTATTTCACCAGGGGAATTTGGGTTAGGTGCCAAAAAAATACCTTTTTTTTCCCGGGTATAATTTTCGGGACAGGTGTTTTTTTCCCCTTTTGGGTTTATTTAAGTTTGTTCATAGAGCTATTTTGTATTTAAAATTTGAAACAGCAATTTAGTAGTCACCACAGGTAAATTTAAATAGGTCCCAAAAAACCCTTTTTTTTATCCCTTTTAAAATTTCAGCGGTTTTTTTTTCCCAATTTTTTGGTCAGCCCATGTTTGTTCTTTTGAGCTACTTTCCTTTAAAATTTTGAATCCAGAATTTTTGTAGTCACCAGGTTGTTAGGTCCCAAAAACCTTTTATTATAGCATAAATTTCGTACGCTTTTTTTTTTCATTTTGGGCCCAAAAGGCAGCTGTGTTGATAGACCACCTTCCCAAAAAATTTTGAATCCAGCAACTTTGTAGTCACCCGGTGTACTGATAGGTCCCAAAAATACCTTTTAATATCCGATAACTTTTTTAGACAGGTTTTTTTTTCATTTTTGGTATTCAAGCTTTGTTTTTTGAGCTACGTTGTATTTTAAATTTGAATCCTCAGCAATTTAGTAGTCACCACAGGTAAATTTGGATGGGGTGCCAAAAAAAAACCCTTTTAAAAATCAGTATAAATTTCAGAAAAAACTTGTTTTTTTTCATTTTTGGGTCAGTCAAGCTTTGGGGTTAGATTACTTTGCTTTTAAAATTTGAAACCCAGAAATTTTGTGGGTCAAAAGGTGTACTGATGGGGCCCAAAAAAATCCCTTTTAATTTTCCGTATACATTTCGGGACAGGTGTTTTTTTCACTTTTGGTCAGTCAAGCTTTGTTGATAGTTTAAAATTTTCATTTAAAAATTTTAACCCAGCAACTTTGTGGTAAACCACAGGTGGTTTGGTCCCAAAAAATCCCTTTTATTTTCGTATACATTTCAGTATGTGTTTTTTTAACTTTGGCGCGGGCAGCTGTGTTGATAGTTTTTCCACCTTGCATTTTAAAATTTGAACAGCAACTTTTTAGTCCCACAGGTGAAACTGAATTAGGTCCCAAAAAAAATACCTTTTTTTTCCCGTTAAAATTTCAGACAGGTGTTTTTTCCCCCTTTTGGGTTTCAGTCAAGTTTTGTTGAAGTTTCTACTTTGCAGTTAAATTTGAATCCCAGAAAACTTTGTAGTCACCCAGGTGAAATGATGGGTGAAAAAAATTCCTTTTATTATCCGTATACATTTCGGGACAGGGGGTTTTTTTTTCACTTTGGTCAGTAAAACCCTTTGTTGATAGATCTACTTTGCATTAAAATTTTAAAAACCCAGCAATTTTTTTTTTGATTTGAGGGTTTTGAGAAAGTGTGATTTCCCGTCTTTTAATAAGAGATTTTTCAAAAAATTTTCCCAATACTTTCTAAAATTTTTATTTTTTTCTGAACATGGGGGGAAAATTCAGGGGGTTTTAAGGGGAGAAAAAGAGGGGGGTAGAACATGGGGGAAAAGAGGTAAGAGGGGGGAAAGGTGCTCCTTCCAGTGTTTTGGCGGACAACCGCATGCCAGGGGTTCGCCCAAATTGCGGGCCCGTCAGGCCTGTAATCGTGGGTGGGGGCCCTGTGAATCTCAGTAACGAACGCGTCCCCAAATTTTTTCTTCAGGGGTTTAAAAGGGAAACCCTGCATCCGCAGTCAAATCCTCTTTCCCCCCCGTCAGGCCCACAAATGTCGTCATCGCATTTTCAGCTTTCCCCAAACCAAAATCCCCCCAAAAAATTGGCCCAATAAAAAAAAAAAATTTTAAAAAACCCCCCCAATGTGGAAATCCCATTTTCTGAAAACTCTTTGATGAAAAAAATTGGGGGTTTGGGGGTCAAAAGGGCTTTTTAAAAGATCAAGGGGCCCAAAGAGAATGTTTTTCTCTTTTTGGCGCCCAGTTACTAAAGAATCAGAGGAGGAAAAGGAACCCGGTAAATTGGGCCCCAAAAAACCCCGGGCGGTGGGAACCTTGCAGTCCCTTTGTTTGGGTGGGCCCGCAGCCCCTGGATGCAAAAAGAAAAGGCGACAAAGTCCCCCCTTTGTTTTGATGATGATGATGATGCCCATTGGGACCCAACGTGGTCTTTTCAGCAGAATTTGCTTGTGAGCGCTTCTTTCACTGGACGAGGGGAAGACGATGGGTAGTGTCAGTGGGGGTCCCGAAAAAAAAAAGGGAGAGGGGCGGTGGGCAAAAGGGTCCGCGGGATTTGATTCTGCACCCCGGGCCCCCGGGAGGGAAACCCAGCTCCTCGTTTATTCCCATCAAAAAAGTAAAGGGCCTTCAAGCCTGGGCCTTCTTTGTGCAAGCATCTGTTCCACCCAGCGGGGTCATATGCCCCCTTTCCCGAAAACCCATAAGTGGGAGGCAAAAAACCTTAGGTGGTTAACCCCCAAAAACATTTTTAAAGTCACATGCAGCAAAAATGCTTGAGTTGAAATGGAGGAAACCTTTGGCCCAAAAAAAAGGTCAGCCCAAACGGGGCCCCCAAACCCCACTTCACACCCCTCTGTCTCCCCCTCCTCCTCCTTTTTTCCGCCACCCCAAGGGGTTCCTCAGCTGCCCATGTCTCTCGGGATCTGATCAGGGTCAGCCCCCGCTTCAGCCTCCACCGTGCCGAGTCCACCGCCCCCAAAAGACCCACCCTTTCCCCCTTCTCCTTCCGCCATTTGACGACCTGCACGCCATACAGCGGCCAGTTTAGCAGCCAGCCTTCTGTCTTCCAGGTTCGGGAGCAGAAGAAACACTTTAACCCAAACCATCCCAAGGCCAAAAGCCTGATGTCGGCATTGCCGGCTTTTGGCCTTGGAATGTTGCCTTTCCGTCGGTGGACACAGATGGGTTCCGCCACGTCATGGCCTTGCCTTTCCCCCCAATACCAGATGCTGAGCAGGCATTTCTTTGAAAGGGAAAAGCCGTCCCGGCCCCTGGCACCCCACGTGTCATCTAAAATTTCAAGCCCCTTGTCTGCATCTGGGGCCGGAAAAGTCCATCGGACCACCGACACATGGACTGTAAGCACGGCAAGGCCGCTATATCTCTGTGGACAGCTCATTGGGTGAGCTGGGTGGATGTTTTGGGGGGTGGATGGTGGCTCTCAGGCTCGGCGCACGCTCTTCAAACCGCGGGATGGCAGGGTTCTTTCCCCAAGGTCCTCTGGTGGCATCACGTCCCCATAGAAACCAGGCCATGTTGAAATTAACCTGTCTTGGAGGACCGTCCACACACAGGGTCAGGAGCTGTGGACGGCTCTCCGCAACGAGACGAGCGCTGGCTGGGTGACAAGAACCTTGTGCCAGGCAAGGTGGTGTGCGATAATGGGCGAAATCTGTGGCCGCCCTTAAGATCGGTAGGCTGGGCACATCCTTGCCTGGCACATGTCATGAACCTTGTCGTCCAGAAATTTCTAAAGAGCTACCGGGTCTGGACTGCCTGCTGAGGAAGGCTCAAAGTCTAAGTTCGCACTTCCGCCGTTCGCACCTGCTTCGTCCCGCCGAGCTGCGTTGCAGGGGTCAGCTCGGCCTCCCCGTCAACCTTTCTCATTATTGACGTGGCAACACGCTGGAATTCCACCCTCCACATGCTCCAGCGATTGTGGCAGCAGGCAATGCATTACGCAGTACGAAATGACACATGGCTGACAAGCAGCGGTGCGGACCTCGGGGTGTTGGACAACCGAGAGTGGAGGCAGGTGAAGAGCTCTGCACCATCCTTGCCAGTTTTGAAGAAGCCACAAAATGGTCAGTGCAGGACAATGCCCTTGTCAGCATGAGCATTGTGGTGATCTTAGTTCTGGAACGATCGTTGGACACTCGGAAAAAAACAGGTCACGCCATTGACGGAGGAGGAGACGGACACGATGCGGACACGGAGCTTTCTCTCCTTTAAAAACCCACAAGGCCCGACAGTTTCACAATTTCATCGGTTTTTTCATTAGGCAGTGGTTCGGGGTCCAGGGCTATTTGCAGGTGGGCATCAGCTCTCCAGGGTGCACATCTCGGCAATTTCGGGCTGTGTTAAAGCTGTGCCGGAGGCAGCGGAGGAGGAGGGGGGGGGAGAAGGGAGGTATTCCCTAGACACCGATGTTACCGACGTCCCTCCCTTGGAAAGAGTTGGCGCGAATTTGAGGCGGAGGAGGAAGATTGGGGAAGATCAGTTTGCTAGTGCCCTCGACCCAGAGGCTTGGGAAATCAAGGCTCCATCTCTCACATGAGTGCTTGGATGCTCCCATTTCCTCCACATGATCCTTGCATTAAGGCCATAAAAATGAACAACAGTTATTGGGGGGCCCCACCCCTGGATTACCCCGTACAAAAAAACTCAGCACTTTCCTTCACCCACCAAATAGAGAGTAAAATGCAGGAAATGGAGACCTTGCTGATTGATCAAATGGAGACATCTGTTGCATCTGATTCACGTTCTTCAAATGTCACGGTGGAACAACATCAGCGACGTGACAGCAGTAGAGTGCCAAGAAGCCGTAGCGGCAGCAGCAGCAGCAGGCAAGGTGGCGAAGCTAATGGGTGACCTCTGGCAATCTTTATTTTCCACCTCAACAACCATGCAATGCAGGGAACATCCAAAAACACGAGACCAGCTTAAGATCATGGTGCACGGCTATCTGCGTCTCAACACCGATGTTTTTGGATGTGTTCCAGGACCCAATAGACTTCTGGGTATCCCAAAATGGAACGAACGGCCCGAGCTCGCCGCCAGGCCATAGTGGTGTTGTCCTGCCCAGCAGCCAGGTCATATCTGAGCGGACCTTCAGCACAGCTGGAGGAGTCATTACAGACAAACGCATCCGGCTTTCCACAGATTTAAAGTGGATCGTTTGACTTTTTATCAAGATGAATCAGGCATGGATTTTCTGATGATGTTGTGGCCCCAATTGCGAGGTCACCCATTTTGTTGCCGGTCTACTTCAAATTCCTCTTCAAACAGAAATGGTCCTCTTGAAACTTTTTTTTTAAATGATCATTTCTTACTGCAATTTTTATTTCTTTTCCCAACAGTTCATTTTGCTGGTTTTGCTGTGAGGGACTGTAAAGACGCAGGTTTCATGACCAACACCGTATTCCATTTACTCACTTTTTTCTTTAGAAGTTTTCGCCAATTGTCAATGGTTTTGAGGTCTTTTTGCTGTGAGATACAGCTATAATCATGGTCCTTTGGAAGAAATGTGGTTCTAAGTGGCATTTCTCCATCACAATTTTTAATAGTGGCTGAGAAGTCATATTTATAATTTTTTGGGGTCATTTTTGCTGTGAGATACAGCAATAATCATGGTCCTTTGGAAAAAGAAATGTGGCTTTTAAGTGGCATTTCTCCCCCACAATTTTTAACAGTGGCTGAGAAGTCATTTTTATAATTTTTTGGGGTCATGTTGCTGTGAGGATAAAGCTATAATCCCTGGTCCTTTGGAAAGAAATGTGGCTTCTAAGTGGATTTCTCCCTCACAGTTTTAACAGTGGCTGAGAAAATCATTTTTTTAATTTTTTGGGTCATTGCTGCTTTGAAATGCAGCAATATACAGGTCCTATTCTAAAAAATGTTGTTTCTAACAGACATTTGTTCTTCACAATTGTCAAAAGTGGCTCAAGGGTCATGTTTTGAATTTTGGGGGCATTTTGATGTGGAAAATGCGCTATACTACAGGTCTATTATAAAAAAAATGTTGTTTCTAACAGACATTTGTTCTTCATCAATTGTCCAAAGTGGCTCAAGGGTCATGCTTTGAATTTTTGGGGGCATTTTGCTGTTTACATGCAGCTATATACGGGTCCTATTATAAAAATAAAATTGTTTCTAACAGACATTTGTTCATCACAATTGTCCAAAGTGGGTCAAGGGTCATGCTTTGAATTTTTGGGGGGCATTTTTCTGTGACATGCAGCTATTATACGGGTTCTATTATAAGAAATGTTGTTTATAACAGACATTTGTTCTTCACAATTGGCCCAAAGTGGCCCCGGGTCATGCTTTAAATTTTTTTGGGGCATTTTCTGTAAAATCAGCATACTACGGGTCCTATTTTAAAAAAATGTTTTTTTAACCCGGGGAATTTGTTCTTCAAAATTTGTCCAAAGGGCCCCAAGGGTCAGCTTTTGAATTTTTTGGGGGCATTTTGCTGTGACATGCAGTTTATACTACAGGTCCTTTTATAAAAAAAATTTTTGTTTTTAACAGACTTTTGTTCTTCACAATTGCCCAAAGGGCTAAAGGGTAATTTTTTGGGAATTTTTGGGGGCATTTTTGTGTGAAACCCAAAGCTATACTAGGGGGTCCTATTAAAAAAAAATTTTTTTTGTTTCTACGGGAAAATTTTTTCTTCACAATTGCCCAAAAGTGGCCCGGGGGTAAGGGCTTTGAATTTTTGGGGGGCATTTTGCTGTGACTTGCAGCTATATCGGGTTTCCCAAATTAAAAAAAATTTGTTGTTTCTAAGGGGGAAAAAAAAAAATTTTTTTTTTGGTTCTTAAACAATTGCCCCAAAGTGGTTAAAGGGTCATGTTTTAAATTTTTTTGGGGGGCCCCATTTTGTTTGGAAAAATGAGCTATACTACGGGTCCTATTTTAAAAAATGTTTTTTCTAACGGGACATTTGTTTTCACAATTGCCCAAAAGTGGCTCAAAGGGTCATCTTTAAATTTTTGGGGGCATTTTGCTGTGACTTTGCGCTATATTTTACGGGTTTCTTTTTTAAAAAAAAATGTTGTTTTCTAACAGACATTTTTTTTTCCCAAAATTTGTAAAAAGGTGGTAGGGGTCTTGTTTTAAATTTTTGCGGGAAATTTTGCTGGGGAAATTTGAAAGCTGGGATTTGGGTTTTCTATTGTAAAAAATGTGGTTTCAACCCGGGACATTTGTTCTTCACAATTTAAAGGTGGTAAAGGGTGATGGTGCTGTCAAAAAAGGGAATAGGTGGGGACACTTTTAAATGGAAAATTATTCCCAAAATGACTTTTTTTTTGCAAGATTTTTAAACCTAGATTGAATCCCTTTTTGGGGGAAAACCCCTTTTAAAATACTTAAATAGAAAAACCAAAGCCCTTGGGGGGGATTCCTCCTTTTTTAAAAATATGTTTTTTTAAATTAAAATCAAAAAAACTTGCATGTAAAAATAAGGTAAAAAAATTCCTCTAAATTGTCCCAAGGGGGGTCCCGGGGAAGACTTGACCGGATCTGGGTTTTATTCAGGGGACAGGAATTTTGGGACCCGGACAGAAAACCAAAAAAACAGAGAAAATTTTTCCTTTCCGCACGTTTTATTTAAAATAAAAAAAAGGAATGCCAAGAAAAAGGGCCCCGGGGTTTGGAAAACGGGGCCCCGTTTAACCCCCAGTTTTTCCCAAGTAAAGCTAAATTGGCCCGGGAAACTCTTTCGGAGGGACAAGGGGCAAAACCCAGGACGGGGAAGTATTTGTCCAGTGAAACTAAAAATTTGGTGGTTTGAAAAGACCCCTTTTTCCCCGGCATTTTTTAATCTTGGGTCAGACGGGTTTTAAATAGTCATTCTCCCGGTTCCCAGGGCCCGGGATATATTTAAATTGCCCCAGTTCAACAAAATTTGGGGGGTTCCCAAAGATTTTTTTCCCCGGCCCCTTTTTAAATTTTGGGGGGGTCAAAAAGGGTTTTTAATTTTCATATGCGGCCCGGGACAGATTTGTTAATGTCCCGTTCAACTAAATGGGGGTTTGAAAAAACCCCTTTTTTCCCCGGCACTTTTTAATTGAGGTCATGAAAGGTTTGGGGCTCATGCTCCCTTTCCCCAGGAAGGGATATTCAATGCCCAGTTCAAAAAAAAATTGATGGTTCAAATCTTTAATGCCTTCGGGGAAATTTTTAATTTGTGGGTCATAAAGGGGTTTAAGGGTCATGCTGTGGTGCAAGCGGGGGTGTAAAATGGTTGTGATTTTTTTTTTTGTGGCTTTTATAACCTAAGTGTGTTGTCTAAGATGTAGCACGTATCCATTTGACTGTTGTGGATGTTAATTGCAGTTTCCCATCCCTCTTTGGGTGTAAGAATGAAGGTGTTTTTCCCTCTCCCATAGACTTTAATGGTCATCGGCGATAATCTATTATCGACTATCGGATATTTTATTGATAATTGCCGATATCGACTATCGACCCGATGACGATAGTCAACGTAATCGCTCATCACTAGTTACAAGGTATGGTGGATGCAATAGAGATATCTTGGAGATAGTTGCATGACAAACAGAAAAGGTGAACGAAGATGGAGGTCTTTGATTTTTCAAGAGTAGGTATGGAAGTGGTGGACACCCTTGTATGCCATTGTCAGAACTTTAATCTGAATTTTCTGGGCAATGGATAGTCTGTGAATAGATGTGCTGAGCAAAGAAGCAGGGAGGAACAAGGAAATAAATGCATTAAGCAGCAGAGTTTGGGTATGTTCACACGGGGTAATTTCGACGCACATTTCACCACATATTTTCGCTCTAATACAAGCGAGATGCGCGTCGAAATTACGGTAATCCATAGTTCTCGTAGAGAACTATGGATTACGCCTCCTCTCCCCGCTCGTACAATACGATCATATTATACTCGCTGGGACATAAGTAATGAATTTCAATGGGGCCGGCGCGTATCAGCATGAGCTCCCGAAAGACACAATGTACTGCAGCGCGTACTGTATGCGCCACAGTACATCGTGAGAAAATACCCTTAAGGATAGATTGGAGAGATGCAGATGGGAGGCCACCGAGAAGGATTTAGCAGTAGCTAAAGGTATACACTAGTCAAAGTTGAGAAAATTGTGAATTCAAAAAATATTTTTTTCAATTTGAAGCAGCAGGTTAGATCGTACATGTGTAAACTGATAAAGAAAAATCAAAGGTTATCTTAAGGCAGTAGACTTGTAGGGCTGAGGAAAAAGTGAAGCCATTGACTGCAATTGATATTTCTTGGAGGGGGATTGAATTGGATGAGTGAAATATTATGAATTTACTTTTTCCTATGTTAAAGGAAACCCATCATGTGATTTTTGCTACCCTATATGAGAGCAAATAAGGCTGATCTCCGTGATAAATAGAATTATATGCTTTAATTTTGTGATTAAAGTAGAGAAAATTGTAAAAGTTAAACTGAAAGTACTAATAATCCCGCCAACATATAGTGAACGACAGTTTGCTCTGTATACACACTGATGCAGGGAAAGTTGTCAATTATTGTATGCGGGCAGGGTAAGTAAAGCTTCCATGGTCTCCTAAAGAGTCTGGTCAGGATTTAGTCTGCTTTTTCCCTAGAAATCCTAAGGGTGCATTTACATGGCAAAGACCAAATCCGACCGGTATTTGGTCTTTTTTGGCACACAGTGGGGCGGCTTTTCTCCGCGGCTTGTGGTTTCAAGCTCTCCCCCTTCGCATTGATATGTTCATGTTTTTCGGATCGCCGGCGGTGTAAAAGACCGTCCGGCAGAAAGTCCGTGCAGTGGGGACTGCTGCACAGATTTTCCATTGAAGTCTTTGGGAGAGCGTTGCTTGTCGGTTTTCAGACAGTTTGTAAAACCGCAAACCATCTGAAAAACTGGCAAATAACCTGTGCAGTGGAGACAAGCCCTAAGTTAAATCATATAAACCTATACATTACAGAGCTCATCTTCTATTACATCATGCTCTCAAACAGGATAGAAAAAAAAAATCATCTGATAGATTCCTTTTAAGTTTTAGTGTAAAAGAGGTACTCAAAGCCATAGGATTCTTTGAGCTGTCCTAGACCAAAATTGCAGATGGAGATGAGAAGGGATTCCAGGAGAAAGCCTTGGAAGACACCACTACAGAAATGGTGAAAGTAGTAAATAGTATGTGAGTGGTAGCTAAGGGTGACATGTATAAAACTTGGCGCCTCGACATTTTTGGTGTCTTTTTTCCCATGTAAAATGTGCTTGAATATATGAAAGTGGTCATAAATGGCGCCTAAAGATTGAAGCGCCTGACATCTGTGTTTGGCGTGCCATGGAACTTTGGTGCATTCGTAATGTGCAAAACTTGTTTTTGATATACAGTAATAGCAGGCACACCACAGGTCTTGCTGAGACATGTGGTGCAACTTGCAAGATCACTAGCATAGTTTCTATTCACTGACATGCCACTCTAACACTTTTTATTTTATTTCTAGCCTGCTGTCATGTGTTTGTAATCACTGATAACATAGCTCTAGCTCCGTAAATACATGATTGCGAACGGGAATGATGTTAGATGCTGTATTGGTTTACTAATTTATATTATTTAATTTTATATTAATTTTAGATATTAATCTTAAATACATTTTTAGGAGATAATTTTTGATTTTTGGGATATTATATCATTTTATATTAATTTTATGTTAAATAATTTATTATGATATTTATATAATTTAATTTTATATAGTGTGATAATTTTTATAAATTACTTTCTATTATGTTATTGGTATAAGGTGAGAAATAAGGGACATTTTTTGGCCTAATGGCAAATCTAGTTCCATTACGACCACTCTAGCTCAGATAGACCACATTGAAATAGGTTTGCCTGTCCGAGCAGTAATGCGCCTAGTTTTGCTGAGCCACATTCATAAATGTGTCTAATATTACGAGTGTGTGGTGCGACACCCCTCCAGAAAGCCCCCACATCTTTTGGAGCATTACAAAGTGTCGAGTCTGGTGCACAAGGCGCCAAACATGTTAATTCGACGCGTCGTACATTGGGAAATTTGGTGGACTACTCACTCAATGCCAGAAAAGTGAAACTGACCCCTTCATACGTGTCACCCTAAGTGCGTAATGTATGAAAACTGTCTAGATCTAAGACTTTCTTTATTGCCCATAGCAACCAATCAGAGCTCCCTTGTCATTTTATATAGTGCTCTGAAAAAATTAAAGGGAAGCTCTGAGTGTTTGCTATGGGAAACAAAGAAAGTCTTAGACCAAGACAGTATTTATACATATTCCCCCAAGGCTTTAATTGATGAGGTATAAGGGAATCCAGAAGAGGGCAAAGTTTGTGATGCCAAGGGATGAAAGAATTTTTAACTGTATTGAAGACATAAGACATTTTTTGAAAAAAGAGCATGTTATAATAGTGTGACATTTTGGTAGCTAGAAGATCAATAATGACTCTGGTTAAAGTGGTTTCACTAGACTGGTGTTTCAGAAGCAAGTAAGTTGGAAAAGAGTTGAAAGGAGAGTTCAATGCAATTCCAGAAATGTTGAGGCAAATGATAGAAGTTAAATAAGGAGATAGCTTGACAAAGGGGATGTGTTCTTCTTAGGAATGAATAGGATGGTTGCATGTTTAAAAAAGAAATAATGCCAGTGGCTAGCCATAGGTTGGTGAGACACTAGACAGGTTGGAGATGCAATGGATTGATATCAGGTCAAGTGCACCGCTTTGGAGAGTAGTTTTGAAAGCTTGACATCACTAATGGTGGAGAAGCAGGGTATTAAAAAAATGCTGAACGTAGATTAATTGCTGAGATTTTGGGCTGAAGCTGCCTTTGATCTCATCGATTTTCTGTTTGAAATATATGACATAGTCCTCAGATGAAATACAAGACATTACAGGAGGGGGAGGGGTTAAAAGTGTTAATTGTTTGCGGTTGTCAAGACAAAAAATTACTGAGAGTACCAAAGTAGTCTTGTTTAGCAGAAATGAGTGCAGGCTTAAAATTGAAAAGTATTTGTTGTATAAGTATAAACATATTTCTTAGAGTGGTTTTTCTTCTGATGTCATTCTACAACCCTGGAACCTTGCTAAGTTTTTCATCAAATTGGTGTGCCAGGGTTGCCTATTGATATCTGGAGCTCTACTGGGTGTTAAAGAGGGGCAACAGAGTTGAAAGCTGAATCACTGGAACTGTGGTGCTAATGAAAATTGTGGCTTTGTCTGTATCATGGAGTGAAGATGTGGTAGACATTTCTACAAGAGAGTCAGATACTGTAGTATGTAGATATCAAGATGTTTTAGGTTCCTAAAATAGTGTTCTTGTTTTTAAACTGGGGAGGCAGTTGATAAGAAAGCCAGTTGTGGTCTGATGTGGGAAGATTTAAGTTCAAGAAGTTAGGGAACAAAGGCTATTAAAAATTAGGTTAAACATCTGCATCATTTTTAAGTGCCTGTGAAGCGCTGTGAGAAGCCAAAGGAGGAAGTAAGGGATGGAGGCTGCTGAATGTCATGGGTCAGTGGAGAAATTAAATTTACCTATGATGTTAGAAGGGATTTTAGCAAAAAAAGAATGTTAGGATCCTGGTTGTAAACTGGTTGATAAACGTGGTGGCAGGGATTGGGGATTAGTATATAGAGTTAAAAGAGAGTAATTGTGGTCAGAATGTACTTTACAAAAAAGAGAGCAAAGGAGGCTAGATGTAAAGTTGGATCAAAAGAGGAGACACCAACAACAACATGATTGATGCCTGAGTGGGGAGTGTGAATAAATTTAAGGAAAATTAAATATTTCAAACACTGGTGATTTTGCGAGTTTTCCCACTTATAAAGGATGGAGAGGTCTATAATTTTTATTGTAGGTTTACTTCAACTGTAGGAGACAGAATCTAAATGAAAATATTGTATGATTATTAAATAATTAATTCACTTTTTTTGCATGAAATAAGTATTTGATTCAATAGAAAAACAGAACTAAATATTTGGTACAGAGACCAGACATTGCCTGTAGTTCTTGACCAAGTTTGCACACACTGCAAAAGGGATTTTGGCCCACTCCTCCATCCAGGTGTCGGGGCTGTCACTGGGCTACATTGAGTTTCAGCTCCCTCCAAAGATTTTTGATTGGGTACAGATCTGGAGATTCCTTAGTTGCCCTGGTCATTGTCATGCTGGAAGACCCGGCCATGACCCATCTTCAATGCTCTTACTAAGGCAAGGATGTTGTTGGCCAAAATCTCGAGATACATGGCCCCACCCATCTTCAGTTGTCTTGTCCCCTTTGCAGAAAATTACCCCCAAAGTATGATGATTCTACCCCAATGATGATTCTAAGACTGGGACAGTGTTCTTGGAATTGTACTCATCCTTCTTCTTCCTCCAAACACCGCGAGTGGAGTTGATAACAAAAAGTTCTATTTTGGTTCCATCTGACCAAATGACCTTCTCCCATGCCTCCTTTGGATCATCCAGACAGTCATCAGCAAGCTTCAAATGGGCCTGGACATGTGCGGTTGTAAGCAGGGGTACGTTGCATGCACTGCAGGATTTTAATCCATGACGGTGTAGTTTGTTACTAACGGTAATCTTTTAGATTGTGGTCCAAGCTCTATTCAGGTCATTGACCAAGTCTTTCCATGTAGTTTTGAGCTGATTCCTGACCTTTCTGAGAATCATCCTTACCCCATGAGATCATGCATACAGCCCCAGACCAAGGAAGATTGAAAGTCATCTTCAGTTTCTTCCATTTTCTAATAATTGGGCCAACAGTTGTTTCTTTAACCAAACTGCTTGCCTAGTGTCCTGCAGCCTATGCAAGCTTTGTGCAGGTCTACAATTTTGTCTCTGATGTCCTTAGACAGCTATTTGGATTTGGTCATGGTGTAGAGGTTAGCGTGTGATTGAGTGTGTGGACAGGTGTGTTTTTTACAGGTAATGAGTTAAAACAAGTGCAATTAATATAGATAATGAGTGCAGAGTAAGAGGGCCTTTTAGAGAAAAACTGACAGGTCTGTGAGAGCCAGAATTCTTGCTGGTTGGTAGGTGATCAAATATTTATTTCAATAAAATGCAAAATCATACAATGTGATTTTCTGGATTTTTTTTTTGATTTTGTCTCTCATAGTTGATGTGTATCTACGATAAAAATTGCAGACCTCTCCATTCTTTATAGGTGTATCAAATATTTATTTTCCCTACTGTAGGTCTAACAGAAGGGAAGTTTGTTACAGACAAAATGTGTGTTTCAGAACATTCTGGAGAAAGTTACAACCGAGGTGTCAAGTAAATGGGTTTTAGATTTGTAAGGCAAAAGCATGTGTCCTTACTTATCCTACCTTGTTTCAAATTTTCCTGAATTATGTGGTGTGAGATAACCTGTTTTGAAAACAAAACAATTTTACTAACCTCCATTGGGAGATTTATATTATATATGTGTGGCCACCCAGCCAGAAGTTGTGATGTGGATTGTACCCTGTTTATGGTTTAGATACAATGTCACCATAATTTATTGGATTTTTATTTTTAAAATGTGTCCTCCTTAACAAAATATGCAGAACGATAAGGATGTATACATCTATAATGTAATGATTGGCCAAAAGGAGAACAGGAAAAACCCTTGGTGAGTTCTTGAACATAACTGACCTGGAGTTTTTTTTTTCAACTGCATTTGCATTCTTAGGAGAGGCAGAAAGACAGATATAAAGAGGCAGTAGCTGTAGCGCAGGCCCCTAGAATCAATACAAGTGGTGGACCCCAAAATCAACTCAATTGGTGGGACCCCAGAATAAAATTCCACTGCTGGGCCCTAGGCACTCCAGTCCAACATTGAACATAAGAGTTGTCATAGGAGATAAACAGCAAATAAAGATATTGCATTCATGCACAGTATAAAAGAGAGATGGAAAGGCTGGGGATTCAATAAATTTATCTTAAGGATGTAAATGAAAAAGAGATAATGAAAGTGATTGAAACACTTGTAGAACTCACAATTTGTAACATAATGACTGCCCAAACACTTGTATCAAGAGCAGTTCTTTAACATTTAGGACAAAATATAGACTCTATGGGCCACATGTGTGAAAAACGTCTATGTCTAAAACTCTTTTTGTTGCCCATAACAATCAGAACATCCTTTTCATTTTTCCAGAGCACTTTATGAAATGAAAGGTGTGCTCTGATTGATTGCTATGGGCAACAAAGAGTTTTAGACTTAGTCCAGAATAATCTACAGTATATAGTGCCACATGTATGAAAACTGTCTAACTGTATAGAAATGAATGTAAGCAGCCCAGTGTATGCAAGCCTTGCAACTGCAAACATGGGCATGGCTAAATATAGAGAGGCCTTTCTTATTCTTTTGCCTGTGTCCCTCAGAGCTGCTGACAGCAGTTACATTTTGACAAGCATTAAATTATGGGTTTAACTACCATGCTAGCAGCCCTTGCAGCTGCTGTACAGTAATATCTAGGAACTAAAAGGGGGTCATCTCAACTGCACATCAATTATCACTGAAGTGCAGTTTGTGAAAACTGTGGATAATAGAAGACAAGAATAATGGGAATATGTATACAGATCTCAAAGGGACCAAGAAAAAAAGGGAAAAACACAAGACAGCGTAGGCTTAATTCCCAGCATTTGTGAGTCACGATAGATTAATATTTGAATGTTTGTTAACTACAAATGTTAGTTTGCATTAGCAAATAATTACAAAAAAAGAGAGTGGAGAAATGCTTAATTTCACATTTTTGCTACATTTATGTTAATAACTAACGAGGACATGTGTTTATTATAAGAATATCACCATAATAGTTTGCATTTATTGGAGCTGGGAGTAGATAAGAGTATTCAACATTATTTTTGGTGAAGATGTTTTGTTTGCTAATAGAATGATGGCTAGTATGAGAGGTTCCATATCTTGACTCCTCCTCTCTGTCCACTTTTTGCCCCATCTCACTGCGTCCATTTGCCTCAAAACCCCTTGAACAGCAAGTCTATCTTGAACTGTTCTCTTATCTCTCATCCAACGCTCTTCTCTACGCGCTGCAATCTTCTTAAATCTATGTTGTTTCCATCTTACTTCCCTGTAGAGAAATATCTGATAAAGTTCTTTTATCAGCTGGCAAGAAGATTGCACACCTATCAGAACTATTCTGCAGAAATGTATAGTGAAGCATACTTTAAAGTACAATCATAGCATCAAAACATCTATTTTTGCTTCTTACTACCAAAAAACTACTGTGAGAGTGGTGCTACATTCTGAGGAGTGAAAACAGTTAACATGTGGCAGTTCTTTTTTGTTATCTTCATTATCAGAAAAAAACAAAGACCAGCTTACTTGAAATGGACATGTAAAAGCTGGAAACATAAGAGTTTGGCTGTGCAACAGCCCTGTGCTTCCCCCAGTGGTGGATTTGAAATCTATATGAAAAGGCCACCGGAGCACAGTAGAATTGAAGTATTTCCAGTCAGTGCATAAATATTTATTTGTTTTTACAAATAATAGAACATTTCACTAAATTACTTGTGGAATTCCATGAACTCAACATTTAATTAGGAATATAAAACAACACAAAATGTTATAGCTGACCACAGAGTGGGCACAATGGCTAGTAGTGGAATAAAAATGTAGGTGGTAGTTGCAGTGTAATTAAAATAAGATACATATAGTGCACTGGATAGCAGCTAGAAGATTTAATAACTATTTTCTGTCTGGTGGACTGACTTAATTACTAATATTCATCTTGTGTGTCATAGTCAAGCATTTGCGCTGCTGTTTAGCTAATACCTTCTGCCTGCCTTCACCTCTGTATTTCAGATAAATGTTGCCATAAATTTCTCAGCATTCAATTTCACTGAAACCTGTTATCATATTTGTTTGGCAGGGATATGTATATGCTGTAAACAACCCTGCTAGTCATTGAACAGTGTTAAGTGTAATCTATTTAACTATACTAAAATATTTCCGTGTATTATATATCAAAATGAAAATGTGCACGAGATCGGGATACATCTTGAAAGACTTGATTTGTGCCACTAAATAAAAAAATAAATAGCAACTTTTGTTTCAGAACAGTGAAATATTTGAAATATCTGTTGTTTTATAACAGTAGATCACTGACAACAGGTTTTCATGATTATACTTGTATATTATAAAATGTTGTTATAGCAGCCCAAATGACTTCCCTGGCCATCTTCTCAAATATCAATGTAGTAGCTTGGTTTTAAGTATGGTTCCAATTACATTATATCAGAATCAGTATATATTACACTTCGCAGCATTCCTTTTCATCAATTTTTTTTTTTATGTTGTCTGTTGTTTATTGACTTCCTGCTGATTGATGAGATGAATGAACTCCATCTGAGTTACCACAATGCACTGAAGCCATGGAATTCTGAATTTTGCTGTAAACATAAATTAATACAAAAAATATTTACTTCCCCTTCTCCCATCTCTCATCTCAGCAGATGATTTTGCCACTCACTTCTTAAACAAGATCATCAGAGAAAGCTACACCTCACTGACCCTACCGCACACCTACATACAGTTAAAACCATAAGTTTACATACACTATACAAAAATACACATATGCATGTTTATCTCACTATCTGATATGAAATCAGAATAAACCTTCCCTGTTTTATATTTGCCGAATGCCTTATTAATGAGAGAGAGAGAAAGAGAGAGAGAATTTCTTAAGGCATTTTTATTATTTTCTGCAAAGTCAAAAGTTTACATACATTTCATTAGTATTTGGTAGCATTGGTCCTAAACTGTATGACTTGGGTCAAACGTTTTGGATATCCTTCCACAAGCTTCTCACAATAGTTGGTAGAAATTTTGGCCCATTCCTCCTGATAGAACTGGTGTAACTTAGCCAAGTTTGGAGGTCGCCTTGCTCGCACCTGCCCATATATTTTCAAGAGGATTGAGATCAGAGCTTTGTGACGGGCACTACAAAACATTGACTTTGTTATTCTTAAGCCACTTTGTAACCATTTTGGCAGTATGCTTCGGGTCACCCATTTCCGCGCAAGCTTTAACTTCCTGGTTGATGTCTTGAGATGTTGCTTCAATATTGCCACATAATCTTCTTTTTTTCATGATGCTATTTTATGAAGTGCACCAGTCCCTCCTGCAGCAAAACAACCCCACAACATGATGCTGCCACCCCTGTGTTTCACAGTTGGGATGATGTTCTTAGGCTTCCAAGCTTCTCCTTTTTCCTACAAATGTAACGATAGTCATTATGGCCAAACAGTTCAATTTTAGTTATGTTAGATCACAGGACATGTCTCCAAAAATGTAGGTATTTGTTCCTGTGTGCATTTACAAACATTAATCTGGCTTTTGTGTGTTTCTTTTGGAGTAATGGCTTCTTCCTGGAAGAGTGGCCTTTCATCCCAAGTTGATACAGTACTTGTTTCACTGTGGATAATAACACAATCTCACCAGCTTCCACCAGCATTTTCACAAGGTCTTTTGCTTTCTTTCTTGGGTTGATATGCACATGTCAGACCAAAACATGCTCATCACTGAGACACAGAACCCGTCTCCTTCCTGAGAGGTATGATGGCTGGTCATTACCATCTTGTTTGTACTTGTGTATAATTGTTTGAACAGATGAACAGGGCACCTTGAGCTATCTGGAAATTGCACCCAAGGATGATCCAGACTTGTGCAAGTCCACAGTTCTTTTCCTGATATAATGGCTGATTTCGCTATATTTTCCCATGATGTTTCACACAAAAACAGTGTGTTTCTGGTTTACTTTAAAATACATCCACAAGTGTGCCTCTAATTAGAATCAGAAGCTTCCAAAGACAAGACATTATCATATGGGCTGTCCCAAATTGTTTAAAGGCAGAGTAATCCTAGTGTATGTAAGGTTTTGACGTTGCAGAAGATAACAAAAATGCCTTAACAAGTTCTCTCTCTTAATATTCTGGAATTTGGCAAATTTAAATAATTTTGGTAATCCAAATTGACCTAAAACAGGTAAGGTTTATTCTGATTTCATGTCAGATAGTGAGAAAAACATGCATATGTGTCTTTTTATATAGTGTATGTTAATTTCTGGTTTCAACTGTATTTGCACAATGCTCCTTCAACCAGCTACACCACTGTTGCTCATGACAAGCTTTCTCTCCAAATCTATCCTCACTGCCTGTAATCTTGACTCAATGCTAGCCCACCTCATCCCAGAACTTAGTGCTGTTATTATCCCAATCGCAGCACATAGCATATCATTGGTAGTGTATGCCATGTGCCTGTCGAGGTTCATTGCGCACGGAGGCACATAACATATCATTATTAGTTTATAGGCAGTAGGCGCATTACATACACTACCAATTATATGCTATGTGCCACGCCTTATGTTTACTATGCAAGGTATTCCTAACGGCAGATTTTTGACAGGATCGTACTTTCAGGCGCACTTTACACTGATTTAATGCGTCTAAAACCTATTAAAATAGCGTGTCAAATGCGATGTAGAATGCAAACATAACACAAACATTTACTCAAATGAACAGTAAAATTTTCAGTTCGGCTCGAGTAAAAAAATCGACTCGAACTTAACTTTTCTCGAACGGTTCGATCAACACTAGTCACTGTCAATGGCTCGGTACTTTCACAGGTCCTGCAAGTCCGTTGTCTTGGGATAACCTTTGACTCCTCTCCCTCCTTTAAGCCACACATCCAAGCCCATACCTTTGCTTGCCATCTCTTTCCAAAAAATATTTCTCAGATTCGCTCTTTTCTCAACTTTGATACTACAGAAATGGTAGTCAATGCCCTTGTCATCTCCTGCCTAGACTACTGCAACAACATTCTCTGTTGCCTCCCATCTAACATTCTTGCTTCTCTTCAATCCATCGTCAGCTCTGCTGCTTGGCTGATCCACCCCTTTCCTTGCTCCTCCTTCACCTCTCCCATATCCCAATCTCTTCACTGGCTAGTCATAAAGCAGAGAATTCAGTTCAAGTTACTAACCATGACCTACAAGGCTCTCCATAACCTATCCCCTCCATACCCCTCTGCCCTAATCTCCAGATACCTCCCCTCATGCAATTTTCGCACCTCACATGATCTTCTTCTATGGTTTCCTCTTGTCAGCTCTTCACGCAACCGCCTCCAAGACTTCTCTTGTGCATCCCCCAAACTCACTGCCACAACACATCAGACTCTCAATTATTGTAACTAGTTTCAAAAGCAACCTGAAAACCCATCTCTTCAGGATAGCTGTCACAACAGCAGTGTGTGGACCCACTGTGCCTTTGGCTTGCTCCGAAGGGGCATGACTAAGCGACTATGGGGTTGTTCACAGAGCCTCTGGAGGTGAGGTTTGCTTAGCTCATGATAGCCGCCAGGTGCCACTTCAGAGCAGTCCCTGGCAGTGGCAGCTGACCTAGGGCTCAGAGATGCCAGTGCCAAGCACCAGGAAGAAGATAAAAACATGGTCCGGAGATAGGGCATGCAGCACGGGTTCAGAAGATGTAACAAGGGTCAGGAGCTGAGAGGTCAGACAGGACGATGAGACAGGCTGGGGTCTGTAATGAGGCTATACTTGGAATTCCTATAAAAGTGAATTAAAAGGACAGCACTAGGGCCACTCTTTTCATTCACATGCAGGCCCGGACCGCAGCTAACAAAGATCTTCCAGAGAAGAGGATTTCTCTAAACGGGACTACCCCTTAAAATATTTACAAGGAAAGACTGCATTTTGTGTATATTTACTGTATTTTTGTGTATATAATTTTTTATTTTAATGTTACAACATAATGCTGTAATTTTAGGAAATGTGAATATATGGCCAGGAATGGCTATTTTTGTTTTTCTTCTAACACATCCCACAGATTCTCAGCACTAATATCTAGGAAATTTGGAAGCCAGTTTAACACTTTGAACTGTTTTCACGTTTCTCAAAAAAGTCCTGAAACATTTTTGTGGTGTGGTAATGTGCATTACCTAAATTATATGAAAGAGATCACTGCATTTAAGGATTACAGTAAAACAGGGCCAGGACAAAGGGTAGGCAGAGGCAATGGCCCACCTAGGCAGCCACCTCATTATAGACAGGAAAGGGTGCAGCTAGCAGGGAATTTATGTGTAGGCAGAATATCATCCAGCTCCATCGTGCCCCACACAGGCTTCTATTCATC
This sequence comes from Phyllomedusa bahiana, assembly GCA_025379985.1. NCBI lineage: Eukaryota > Metazoa > Chordata > Amphibia > Anura > Hylidae > Phyllomedusa > Phyllomedusa bahiana. Next base: position 95,803 of record JAODAL010003928.1, on the reverse strand, counting down.
CTAAAACTACCTCCAGTGGTCATTACTAGTCAAGAGATCCATATTGTGGGTCTAGAGCTATTTTTAAGATTGGGGTCTAGGTTGCATCTGAAGCCTGGGCTTCAATTTTTGGGCCTGCTGCCATTGATCACCTGCTACCAATGCCTGAGTCTCCATTCCCTAGCTGTCACCTGACACTGCTGTGACCCCTACTTGGTACATGGGTCCTGGACTGGCAGGGATAGCTAGCTCAGTTATCTTTCTTTACATGCATGTCCTAGGCTTCCCTGTCATCCTACACTTCCAGTACATCTGACAGAGATCCTGTGGCCCGCTTGAGGATCACTGGAGCCCCTTGCACCTTAAACTAATCTGGTGGTGTCAACTGAAGCCTGCCCTGATTCCTGCAATATGGAGGTTTCTTTCTGACCTAGCGGCAGGGTCTTGCTATCCTATTTTTTTTCTTAAAGTGAACCATAAAAAAAAAAATCTAAATGTGGTATAACCAGAATCTTAGTGACCTTCTGAATAAATATTATGATGATTTATACTGTACAAAAATGAAACCCCCCAAAAAAAATTTTGTAGTTTAATTTTTTTTCCCTATTCTATTTAATTTTTTTTGTTTTCCAGAACATTTTATGGTGCTACTACAGGGGTTGTCCAGGTCCATCCTTTAAAATAAATAACTTCTACAGTGACAAAATAAAACTCACCTGGGTCTCCATCTCTATCCAGCTATGGTGTCCTCTCACTGGGTCATACATTTACTTCCGCTGGCAGCAGTCAGATCGTCACCACTGCAACCGTTGCTTGACATCACCCCTCTGAACAATGAAGGGCTCTGCACAGTAATGTCAGGTGGTGGCATGTTACTTCTGCAAATGTTACAATCCGACTGCTGCCAGCAGGAATAAATGGAAGACCCAGTTAGAGAATGGCAATGCTGGAATGGAGATAAGGACAAAGGTGAGGAGGGTTTTTTAAAAGATGGACCTGGACAACCCTTTTGAAAAGTGCTCTTTTTCTTACAAACAGCAGGTCCTAATATATCTGTATAGACCGAAAAAGGAGATTATGGCCTTTGAGAGCCTGGGATACACAAGTGAACACAAAATAAAAAAAAATTGTTGCCATAGGAAGAGTTTACCTTTTTGTGGTGCAGTGCCACTTATTCCCACTGACAACATCTTTTAACCCCTTACCGACATTGGACGTGTGAGTACGTCTTAATGCCGGTAATGGGCTGTGATCTTGTTACATAGCCAGTTGGTGTTAGCTGCTGATTGCAGCTAACACTCAGCGGTTACAGCGCGGGAGGGCGTCGGCACAATCCCGTGCTGTCTAACCCCGTAGATGCTGTGGCAAAGATGGCTATGGCGTCTAAATCAATGAGAAGCGGTGCCACGCAATTGCCTTAAATATACATCTTCCTCCCCGGGGCACAGATGCAGACACAGTGCATCATGTTAGCACTTAAATATTTCATGGAGGTGAGGTTAGGAGCGCCATTTGCCTTATTCGCCTTGGCCTAACTCTGTAGTAAATGCATATATAGGCAGTCCCCGGGTTACGAACGGGATAGGGACTATAGGTTTGTTCTTAAGTTGAATTTGTATGTAAGTTGGAACAGGTATATTTATTAAATATAAAGTCAGCACAAAAGGTTTATTATTTGAGTTTTGGATAGTGCAGGGAAGGGTTTTTACATATGTTTTGCTGTCTGTGCCCCTGTTAAGAAGATTTCACCGAATTTTCACCTCAAGTACTGCTGTGGCATGCTGGAACTTGTTGTTCCACAGCTACTATCTGCTGTGGAACATGTAACTATAAGTGGCAGCATGCTGCATAGGACTCCGTTTGTAACTAGGGAACAGATGGAATTTGGAACGGTGTAAGTCGGGGACTGCCTGTACTTGGTCGTCAACAATGTTTAGGTAGGTACTGTGTGCCAAAGTAATAGCTACATGAATATTAGGACCAAAAGTTTCCCATTAGAACATTGCTCAGAACATCACAATTCCTCCACCCACTTTGCTCACAGGTTACGGATGCACATATGCTTGGCCATTCACATGATCTAAAAGTAAATGTAATACATTAGACCAGGCCACTTTCGGTTCAACCATGGTTAAGTTCTGATACACAGGTAGAAATTGTAGGTGCAGCATGGGCACTCCAGCTATCTATTTACAGCCTCTCACATACATCAGTGAGGTATGGGTACCCATGAACCTTATAAGTAGTAAATCACTATGAAATCAAATCTATGTGATGAATATGCCCCCATTGACATAATAATTAATCATTTTTGGCTGCTCACCATAATATCTGCTGTCTACAATGTACTGTGTGTTGATCATTAATAAATCTATTACTGAAATTAATGGTATTCATGTTTTGGCGATATTGTATATATTGATATATTTTCTCTCTTTCAATAACAGACAGACTTTGAAAAAGACGTGGACATTGCTTGTCGGTCAGGTAAGAACATCTGTCAAGTAAAAATCGATACAACACTGTAAGAGCACTGCAAGTTTATGATTACAAACAGAGGCTACGAGGTCCCCTGTAGTTGAAAAAATGGGTATCATATGTAGTAATTTTTCAGAATTGAAATAAAATGCTGCTTGTCAGTGTGAAAACTCAAAACAAGGATAATACTGTGCAACCTGTACTGAATGAGAAATCCTTACCTATAGTACCATGCACTACTTGAGATTTCAGAACTTAAAGGGAACCTGTCACACTGAACATGATGTCTTATCTGCTGACAGCATGTTATACAGCAGAAAGAGCTGATCACATTGATATAGAGTTTTATAGGGAAAGATTCTTTAGAACTTATATTTTATTCACTCCTTTATCTGGGATAAGGAGTCCAGTCGACGGTCTTATCAGAGATTGACAGCCTTCCTTCTATGAGTGTGCATACAAAAATAGGTCCGCCTACTGGACTCCTTAACCTAGAATAAGCAGGCATTTAAATGAATCAAATATAAATTTTACTGAATCTTTTCCCACATAACTACATATTAATATGCTAAGGTCCTCCTGCTAGCAGTTTAAGTAGCATATGTGACAGGTTCCCTTTAGGGAAACTAAAATATACACAAGATAAAGGCAATCTGTCAACTGGACAGACTCCATTAACCCCTTACTGACACATGATGTATCCATACATAGAAGGCTAATTGCAGCTGACACCCACTGGTAACAGCAGGGAATAGAGCCGATGTAACCCCTTAGATGCTACAGCAATCCTGGTCACAGCGTCTAATGAATGACAATCGATGCCAGGAACCGTTTATCACTCCGACTGGCACCCCCCTGGCACCCCTGCTGTTTTACCATTTTCTGCCCAAGAGAGAAAGTGGTAAAACTGTCATCTTTCTACAATGCAGAAGGGTGTACTAATGATCACATCACCTCCCATTAGTAAAGTGCACTAGGTGGACTCAATGTAAAAGTAAAAAAAAATAATAATGTTTTAAAGTATAAGAAAATAAAAAGTCTTAAAAGTTCAAAACATCTCACTTTTGCCATTTTACAAATACAGAAAAAAATAAAATAAAAAAGTTATACATAATAGGTAACACCACATCCGTAATCATCAGCTCTATCAAAATATAATATCATTTATCTCGAACTCTGAACACTGTAGAAGAAAAAAATTCCAATCATCAAAATTGCATTTTTTTGGTCATTTCAAGTCCCCTAAAGGTTGACATAAAAAGTAATCAGAAATTTGCATCTTTCCCAAAATGGTACTAATAAAAAGTACACTTCAGCCTGCAAAACATTCACCATGACTCAGGTTCATAGATGATAGTGCAAAAAAGTTATTCGTCACAGAAAATGGTGCTTCAGCGAAAATGTAAAACAGAAAATGTTTGAATTTTTTTTTAAGGTACTAAAACATAACGCAAACCCTACATTTTTGGTATTGCAGGAATCATAGAAAACTGAAGAATACAAATACTTCAAGGCATAATGTTATGACCAACTGTTAGAAAAGGGTTTGCAAGGGTATTTATTCAGTGCTCTATAAGGGTATGTTCAAATGTACTGCGGCGCGTAGAGTACGTGCCGCAGTACATCATGTGTCTTGGGAGCTTGCGCTGATCAGCGCGTACTCCCACGTTGTCTGTGGGCTGGCAGCCCGCCAGCCCCATAGACATGCATTACTTATCTCATGTCACTTATCTGCCCGCGCGTACAATAAGATCGAGGAGAACTATGAGAACTATGGATTACCGTAATTTTGGCACGCATCTCGCCTTTATTAGAGCGCAAATATGCGGCAAAATGCGTGCCGAAATTACACGGTATGAACATACCCTTAGAAATACAACAGTAGATGTTACTGGCTCAGAGACATCACAAGTTTTTAACACTATAGTGCTTGAAACTGTAGTTAGTGATTACTGGCCAGATTGTCCTAGTTAATGAACATTCAGTGCAAGTTTTAAATAAATGTTTTAAACAGGGATTTGGGGCACAGTTATTTCCTATAAATCATGTAACTTCTACTTAAAGGGATCTGTCCTGAACTTCTTTGAAACTTTGGCTCATTTAATTGTGTAAGCATTCATAATAAGAATCTCTAATATTCTGTATTCCCAGTATATATGACAATTAAGGCTGAAATATGAATCCATATTACACTATTTATCTTAGTAGCAGTTTTATTATGTAAAATTCCATTGCCATTATCCCTGACTTAACTACAGGTGACCATAAAATATTCTCTTTTTGTCTGTAGAAGGGCAGCATGGGGTATTTGAAAAACTTCAGTTCTCAAGTAAGTGTGATCAAGTAAAAATAGGCATTTACTTAGCTTTTAAATACCCTGTCGCTCCGGCTCTGATCGATTGTTGTTCCTTTGCTGGTCTCTGGTTACATCTCTGTAGAAATGGTATACCGTCCAACACGTGACCACTGCAGCCAGTAACTAAAACAGGGATGATAGTGAGTATGAAATGTGACTACTAAGTTCCGTCCCCAGCTGCATTTATCATGTCTTAGTATGACATATCATTACTACCGCACAGTAATCAGAGACCCCTGGGACACCATGAGAGTGTGAACAATGGAGCAGCTGATGCTTTAAACCATATCTGTTTATTTGTATTACAGGATTTTAAATATAAAAAACCCTTTTTACACCACATTTGTACATTACGGTCGTGACACAGCATAGTGGATGTCAGTGCATTTCTTTAAATAGACTCCAGCTACAGCCAGTTTTATTGCTAATGGCCTTGTGGTATCGCAGCTCAACAGCAATTTACAACTCGGCATGACATAGTAATGATTTTAAAATTTACAGTCCTTAAGATGACAAAACTTTTCTAGACACAGTGACCTAGTTGCCCATTGTGACTAACCTTCCTGGTAACTTTAGAGACATGCAGGAAAGGGTCTGCCTAAGACTGAGTGCAACTGGAATTAACTAGAATTTCAAGATTTCCTGGCCTGGATTGGGAACTTTTGCATCTATTCCTTTGGCAGCTTAAAGTCAGAATTGATATGAAAATGTACAGTAGTTAAAGAAGTCAATAAAGACAAAAATGTTTGTGCTCACCAATATCCCATGGAATTCTATTTATATTAGCAGTTCCTCAAATGTCCAGATGATGCAAGTGGAGGAAGCTACAGGCGAGAAGTTGAAGCAGATCCTGAAAAGGCTAAGGCTATGTTCACACGGCTTATTTGCAGGGCGTAATCACGCCCTGCAATTACGCCGTGTGGACGGGGCCGGGGGCGGGTGTGGGGGGCCGGCACCTCGCCGGCCCATAGACATTCATTACCAGCGGCGTGTATACGCCGCTGGTAATTCACATGTCACTTATCTCCGCCCGCGGCGGATTCACCGAGCAGGGAGAGGAGACGTAATCCATAGTTCTCTAGGAGAACTATGGATTACCGTAATGACTGGAACGTATCCCAGCCATAATTTGCGCACTCTGGCGCGTAATTACGGACTGAAATACGTCCCATTTTAAGCCATGTGAACAGAGCCTAAATCCTCCTGCACCAACGAAAAAACTATTGGGATAAAATCAATTCTTAATTCAAAACATTTAAAAATATTAATGGTTCTCCATGCCTCTGACACCTTTCGAGCGTTAGACACTGGAGGATTTAACCTTTTCGGGATCTACTTCAACAGTTAAAGAAGGAGAAATTATGCTTGCTAACAATTTCAGTTCAAAGAGGCAGAATATACTGTAAAATAGCTTAGAATACCAATTGCACAGCCAAATTAAATGAGTGCACAACATTGTTTCATGCATTCATTTTTTTACAATTAGAGTATGTTCACACGGCAGATTTGCGGGGCATATTTCAGCACATAAATACAGAAAAAAGAATGTACAAGTAAAATCAATGTTATTGTTTAGACGATTGTATTTTGTGGCTAGTAATGTACACTAATAAAAAAAAAAAACATGTCACTTCTTTCAGGTGTATTACAGGTGTATGTGAGGCAGAAATTAGCCTCGCTACATTGCGCAGTATTTACGCTTTGAAACTCCAGACCTGCAAGCACATAAGGCCACATGTATGAAAACTGTCTAGGTCTAAAATTCACTGTCACCCATAGCAACCCATCAGAGCATCCCTTTCATTTTTCCAGAGCACCATATAAAAATGAAAGGGGCGTTCTGATTAGTTGCTATGGGCAACAAAGTGAGCTTTAGACCTAGACAGTTTTCATACATGTGGCCCATAGTTTCAAAGTGCAAAGCACAGCGGTTACCGCACACAAAAATGCTCGCCGCTAAACGATGTGTGAACATACCCTTACAAGCCTTTGTCAGAGATGAAGGTTACAGTCCCCAACACCCAAAGCAAGATTACTATAGAGGTTAAAGTGGCACAGAATGTCTGACAGGGTAAATAGGTTAACACAATTAGAACAAAATGTGGTTTGTTTCTTACAAAAACATTGACATAACTGTGCATAGGATGTGTGTGGTATTGCATCCATTCACTTAATGAGGACATGTGATATCTACCCACATGTCTGTTTAAGCAGATATTTGTGTATCATGTGAAATAACAATTCTGGAGAATCTTCTCTTATAACTCTGTGCTGTTTCCCTGTTATTCTAGAAATATATTACAAAGCCTTCAGCTGGGTGTTAGCAATTGGGTGTGTGTCCCTGCACAGTCTGACATTGTTAAATCAGAGTTGAAAGAATCAGTGTGTGTCAGTGTTTATTACCAATCTGTCAGCTGGGTGTAACCAATTGGGTGTGTCTCCCTGCATATCCTGACATTGGTAAATCAGAGTTTTCAGAGTACAATGGTAACACTCATTTGACAGATTCAGTAATACATTTCTAGAAGTAAAAACAGAGAAACAGCACAACACAGACTTATAAGAGAAGATACTCCAGAATTGTTATTTTTGCAGGGAACAGACAGAAAGCAGACATATCAGTAGAGGAGTGGTGCTGCTTCTGTAACATTTTTTATGATCCTTTACTCACACTAGCTGAGCAATGGCTGTAATACACAACCAAAGTTCTGCTCTAACAGCAGATAGCAATATTACGTCTGATTACCACCAATCAATGTGAATAATAATGCACAAAGAAAGAGTCTACTAGTGAACCTCTTTTTATTACATCACAGGAAATCCCAGTTATGCAATCCAGGGCTCATACAGTACCTGACATACTCAATGGGCCCAGGGTCAAAACATATTACCTGTTGTTAAAGCACAGCTACTTGTGTTTTATATAACACCATCTGTGTACTGTGTAATCAAACAAATATACTGACATGTGAATGTTTGTGCTGTACTTTTTGGACAATAAGGCACACCAGCCTATAGGATGCACATAGCATCCTTCACCTAGCCAGCAGAAGATATTTCCCTAGTTGTCTAAATAAATGTAAGGGTTCAGGTCACTAACTTTGTTGGTCAAGGGCGTCAGTTATTATATGATATTGTAGGGAAGAAGAATGGTAATATTTTATACTTTATTTTAGATTAGTTCTTGTTTTATTAATTTATTAGATTTTATTTGGGTTTATTGGGATGAATAATATTATTTTCCCTGATGGCCTAGATTAAAGTGTTATTTATCATCGTACCCTAACTTATTCCTCTCACAAGACACTCTATCAGGTTAGGGGTGTGTTATATTACTCCAACTGACTGTACAGTATTTATTGAGCTTTAGTTTGAGCAAAGTTGGACCATTATCATGTAGTACAAGTGACAGTGGCAGCATTCTGCATCTACTAGCAGAAGAATCTGGTTATATACCTGTGGTCTAGTGGTCACAGTAACTATGAAGTTGATCGCCTTTTTTCTAATGGAAGTTGTGTTCTAGCTAGCAACTGTAAAATGCAGAGGCTTACACAAGGGGGTAGATTCATGGTTAAAATTACCCTCTTGAGCCATGATATAGTTAAAGGGAACCTGTCAGATGGATCATGCTGCCCTATCTGAATGCAAGATATCATAGAGGGAGAAAGACTGAAATCTGTGATATATAGGTTTATATGATTTGGGATAGGATTTCTCAGTAAAAAGCAGAAAAAAGCAGTGAAAGTTTCTGCTAACCATTCACATCTTCAGTGATCGACAGTTTGCTCTGTACACACACTAATACAGGGAAAGCTGTCAATCACTGTAGGTGGGCGGGGTAAGCAGGACTTCTACTGTTTCTTCAGGAGTCTAGTTAGTATTTTATCTTTTTCGTCAGAAATCTCCTGCTCCAAATCATATAAACCTATAATCGAGCTCAGCTTCTCACCCTGTAGCACAAATAGGGTAGCATAAAGCACCTGACAGGTTCTCTTTAAATAATATGGTTCCCACAGACACTTGCAGGTAACAGGCACTTCAGGTCTGTGATTTGTGAAACACTGACAACATTCCACCATCCTGCACCACGTACAGTAGGATTACATGATAACTGTATGACTCCTCAAAGTAATAGTGCACTACCCATTGTTGGGATCATGTTAGGTAAGTGTTCAGTTTTTTAAATATTTTTGTGGTTTTCTTCATTGTGTGAAGATATTGTACAAAGAGAGCAGCTTAGATGTGTGTGTGTGTGTGTGTGTGTGAAGACACTTCAATTGTGTGAAGGCACTATCACACTTTAAGGGTAGTAAGGAGGCACTATTGCTGTGAGGAGAGAACTAAAGTGGCACTATTATTATGTGAGGGGTACTATAGGGGCTCTCTTGATATGTAGGAGTACTAAGAGGGCACTATGACTGTGAATAGGCAGCAAGAAGATACTATTACTGTGAAAAGTTTACTAAGGGGACACTTTTACTGTGTGGGGGCATTAAGGTAGCACCATTACTTTGTAGCAACACTAAGGGAGCACTTTAACTGTATGATAACACTTTCACTGTGTAGGAGCACGATCACTGTGCAGGGGCAATAAGGAAACACTATTACTGTGAGGAGTTCACTGAGGGGGCACTTACTGTTTTGGTGGCACTGTTGTTGTATAATAGGAAACTTCAGCAGTGTTGGGGCACTGTTACTCTATTGGAGCAGTATGGAGGTTCTATAACTGTGAGGAGCATACAGATGTAGCAGAGTTTAACTTGACAGTGACATCATGGTTTTCCATGTTATCTGCTCTTATGTCACAACAAAAACCATTGAAAAGTAGTTACCAAAGATCGTTTACTGAGCAGAAAATTTGGTACATTTACACTTTAATGAGGCACATTTGTTATGGCAGTTGCATCAAAATATTGGCAAACATGATTTACACCATAATTATGTGACAATTATGTGCCTCACCTAACAAAAAGGATACAGCCTGAGTAAAAATGGATGTGGCTTTCCGGAAAGGGCTGTGGCTTGTTGCGCCCAAAAAAATTGCCCACAATGTGCTGCAATTAGTGGCCAACTAAAAAACTTAGACTAGCAAGTCTAAACCTGCATCAGGTTTATCAACACTATGATAAATGTGGATCATTTTAACACTGTCTAGTCTAAGGTATACACTATTGATAAATCTGTCCCATTTTGTATTCATAAATAGGGTCCTATGTCTTCCTAAGAATCTTCTTCAATTAAGCAAGAATTCAGCAAATATGACATTATATTAATAGTAATAATATGCAAAATACAATATCATGATATAGTCACCAATAGTCAAGAAGTGTATTGTGATGGGCAATGTCAGCTACTTGTGAGAATGCAAACATGCATAATAATAAGCCATGAGATTTGAAGATATCAGTCTGTCCTGTTGCCCTGAAATGTTCTAAAAGTTATACATATCGTGGTAGACTGTAACAATTAGATGTGTGCTGGAAAGTGCACTTCAGAGCCTAATACATGTTGTTATGGTCGACATTCATATGTGTTTTCAATTATTGGGAGTAAAGGCCTTATGTAAAGTTTGGAGTCTTGGAGATCACTTGAAAGACAAATATAAACAATGAAGTGTTTCACTTGAATACACAGAACAGACAAGTCTATTATGAGCAGAAGATTAAATGTCAACTGTGATCAACCTAAACCACTGTGTATGTTAATAAACTAGAGTTAAAAAGGAAAGTTTTTTAGCACAAGCTTTTTAATGCAAAGCTTTTCAGGGTTTAAACATTTATATGCTACAAATCATGAATACAATCATGCTATAATATAATGCTTTGTATTTTGCAGTTTTACACAAGGACATCGGCCCCTGCAGAGCTGCGACAATAACAGGCACCCTCTCCAGGATTTCACTGAATGATGAGGAAGAGGAGAAGGCGATAAACCCAGAAGGAATGAGCTACTCTACCTTGCCAGGGAACATCATTTCTAAAGTTATTATTCAACAACCATCTGCTTTGCACATGCCCATGAGTATGGGAGAGATGGCTGATCAGTGTCTGAAAAAAGAGAATAGTGAATTAAGACGAACTGTGTACTTATGCACAGATGACAACCTCAGAGCAGGAGACATAGATATGGTCCATCCCCAGGAGCGAATGATGGAGAGTGACTATATTGTAATGCCAAGAGGCTCTGGGAACATGCAGCCGCAAATGAAAGATGAAAATAAAATGAACATAGCTATGGATACATTGCCTCATGAGAGGCTATTACACTACAAAGTCAATCCTGAATTTAGCATGAATCCAGCTGTAATGGAACAATTTGGGATAAATTTAGATCAGCATCTTGTGTCTCAAGAACACATGCAGAGCCTTCCTTTTGAACCTCGCACAGCAGTAAAGAACTTCATAGCTTCAGAAATGGATGACAGCGCAGGATTGTCAAGAAGTGAAACAGGTTCAACAATATCTATGAGCTCCCTAGAGGTTTGTAACTTACCATTTTTTCCATACACTCCATATGTATTACAAAAATCTATTGTAGATGTTATCTATCTATCTATCTATCTATCTATCTATCTAGGTATATGTAAATATCTGGATATATATATTTTATATATATATATATATATATATTATATATATATATATATATATATATATATATATATATATATATATATATTATATATATATTATATATATATATATATATATAAGTTTATATATATATATATATATGTTTGTGTGTGTGTGTGTGTATTTACATGTATGGAACGATGCGTAGATAGTTAAAACATAAGTATGTGTACAATGTAGAAAGACCCTTTCTAAATCATGTCAGCAAAAGGTTTTCTATGACTTTACAGTATCAGGCAATGTTCACACATTCAGATTTATTTCCATTTTTCTTTTGCAGTTTTTGCAACATAACAAAAGTGCAAAGACTTGAATATTGTAGTGTATATGTTGCAGTTATAGTGTGTGCAGCTTTAAAAATATTATTTTTTTAAAGAAAAAATGTAAACTATGCAGCGATAATCACAAGATTATAAAGCATTTTTCTTTCACAGAATTCTACAGGGAAAACTGCAATCACATGAAAGCCAGCATGTTATTGTCTATAATGTAGTTTTCATGTGGTAGTTGTGTATCTAAAAAAGCAGAAAAGGTAGAATTCATATGAGGAGATAAAAAGGAGAGGGGAAAAATGTTAAGAAATGATGCAATAAAAAAAGAACGCATTAAAATCACATAAAAGTTGCATTTTAAACAGCTTTATGAATTTTCATGCAGTTTAATTTTGTGTTTTCTTCTGGTGGTTCTGGCAAATGATGTAAATAAGGTCTAAAATAATAATAAACTTATATTTATAAGATATTACTAGATTAATACCGGCATGTACAGAAAAAAAAATATATATATATTATATATACAGTCTATTATGCTTACTGTTTATTTATGGCTTTTGATGTATAGATTTCATGGAAAACATGCTGAGTTCTGGCTGGCTGGAGCAGGTTTCTAGGTGGTTGAGTAAGAGGTCTTTAATGCAGCACTAGTTTTTGCTTGTGGTCAGCTCCATATTGGTGTATGGAGACTTTTTGGCCATGCAATTATTTCTGAGAAAATACAGTATACAAATAAGCTTTAAGGAAGAAAGCTAAGTCTCTGGTGTCACCTATTGGAGGTAACTTTACCCTTAAGAGCTATGTTAAAGGCCTCCCACCTAGTCAACCAAAATCCTGCTTCAAACTTACAAGGTGCGAACACCCAAAAGCAGCTGTCTGTTCTTGGAAGGTTCTCTCCACATAGAGGAGTGTATAAGCTTGGCTCAAATTCCCAGTCATGATCCAATGCTTTGGCTGTTACTGCAAGGGATACTACTTCTAATAGATGGCACCAGAGACTTAGCATTATTTTTTTAGAGTTTATTATCATACGCAAAAAGATAAAGATGGAAGTTTCATGCAGTAGAGGGAAGGAAGGCCACCATTTATCTTTATGACAAGACACCACCAATGGAAAACAAATCTACTGTCAGCCTTACAATGACACGTGTCATATGATATTATCCTGGTAGTTAGAAAATGGATGAGGTGCTGGTCATGCCCCCAATTCCAAACATGAACAGGGTATTGGGTATATTATTCAGTTCCAGAAAGAAAGGAACTGAACAATATCTTTTTAGTTGCATAAATGCCTCTAATGTTTTAATTTTATTTTTTCATTTTTTAATGTCTAAATGAAGTATTAATGTTGCTTAGCTGATAAGTGATCTAGAAGAACTCTGAATCCAGCATGTAACAGAAAATGGCTTATTTACAATTATGCATGAGCAATTTAATGTCAAGTCAAAATACTCTGAATTAATATGACAATAAGTAAACTTTTAGGTAGAAATATATTACCAACAATTGCATTTTATTTCTGGGCTAATCATTTTTCTGGGCTAAAAGACATTTTCACTAAGTTTAGTCTTGCAAATACATTCAATAAAATAAAAAGAATAACTTCATTCAATTAATATTGAAAATAATTTTTTAAAACTACACTAGAGGTAGCTAGATAATTTCCTGAATAGGGATACATTATTTTTTTACTTTTAACCTTATAAACCTGTATGCTATTTAAAAAAAAAAAAAGAAAGAAAACCCTTTTTTATGTCGGTGTACTATCTCTTTAATCTAAGGAAATTACATTGAATTTAGATTCCTTCTAAAGACTGGATTAATGGAAGTTTATTAAATAGTTTTATAGTGATATTTTTTAACAATGTTTCTATAACATCGCATTCTTGTTATCATCAGATGGGAAATTACGAAAAATAATACAAAATAAATAATAATAATAATAACAATAATAATAATAATACAATGGCACATCTGTATTTTGCATGGGAACACTAAGCCTTAAAGGGGTTGTCTCGCTACAATGATTGGGTTTTAATTAAAAGATCTTTAAAAAACAAGCAGCTTTGCAATATATGTTCATTACAAATGGCCTACTGATTTTGACTTATCCTTGTTAGTAGTAGTGCATCAGCTTCTGAAATCACCATAGCAGCCGACCTGTTGATTTTTATCTCACTGGCTGTCAGTGCTGGTGACTCATCACCTTTTCAATACAGGTCAGAGCACAGAGCCCCTCCCGCACAGGCACAGTATGCTTCTGTTGGGAAGGGAGGGGGAGAGCTCTGGCTTCTGTGTCTGTGTGGATTAACCCTGTGTGTGCCTGCTCCCTTCTGCTCTCTACACAGATTGAGGAGAGCAGAGATGAGGCTGATCTGTGATCAGTAGGATGTGGCAGCAGTGAAGTGTGTTACTATAATCAAGATGTGTCTGTGGAGCTTTGACTATACTAATAGAACAGATCAGGGGGCATGTGAATGCTTCATATCCCTCCCTGCTCTGCTGTATTAGTGACACATCGTGATTATAGTAACTCACTTCACAGCTGCCCTGTGTCTGTTCTGACAGGGTTTGTTTCTTGTTGCTTGAGAAGTGGAGATTGGTATGCTAAGCAGGAGGTATAGGAACACTTGAATCCCCCCTGCTCTGCTATTAGCATACACAGCTTCACAGACCTCTCCACTCTCATAGATCAGCCCTCTCCCTGCTGTCTCCTGACTCTGTGTAGAGGAGAAGCAAGAGCCTGCAGCAGACCTAGGCAGGCACACACAGGGTTAACTCTGGCAGCAAACCCCCCTCGCCCTCCCCCTGCAGTATAGAAGTTATGGAAGAGAGCTTTCTGTGTGCTGAGGTGAGGGGGGAAGGGGGAGGAGAAGAGGCAGACAAGAAGCACGCCCCTGAATTCAGTGTGTCTGGCAGCATAGGATTTTTGAAGTAGGCTGAAAGCCTGTAGTGAGACAACTCCTTAAAAATAGGACTTAAAAACAGAGCAAAGAGAACCTAAATGTTTAAATTATAAATATACAGACAATACTCATAAATAATTTTTTCCTTTCACTCCACACTGTGCACATCACAGTTGCTTCCTTGGTCCTAACTGTACAGGTCCTCAAACTACCCTATGCTGGAAAGTTGATGTCATCAGGTACTTCTGACAGTCTGCTGCCCTCCAACATGGAGACTAGTGTTATGTTTAAGATTGTATTAGGGCCAATTCAGCCTGATCTGAAATTTTCTGTCGATGGTGGGAAAATAATACAACTAACTACCAGTGTGCCATTTTTTGATCACATGGACTTCATTTTTCTGTCTTGAGAAAAGCTGGTGATTGATGGCATGATTTTCTTGCCATTGCTACCAAAATTCAGATTACGCCGAACTGACCCTACCTGAATGTGTAGTGCAACACTAAGGCCATGTTCACACGGCTTAAAACTGGACGTATTTCAGTCCGTAATTACGCGCCGGAGTGCGCAAGTTACGGGCTGAAAATGTCCCAGTCATTACGGTAATCCACAGTTCTCATAGAGAACTATGGATTACGTCTCCTCTCCCTGCTCGGTGAATACGCCGAGGGGGGAGATAATTGACATGTGAATTACCAGCGGCGTATACGCGCCGCTAGTAATACAAGTCTATGGGCCGGCGAGGTGCGGGCCCCCCCGCCCCTGCCCCCGGCCACACGGCGTAATTGTGGGGCGTAATTACGCCCTGCAAATACACCGTGTGAACCTAGCCTAATAGTGACAGTATCTGTTGTGAGTCAGAATGCCAGGTATTCTGGGCCTTTGTGATCTGGATAAATGTGCCTATACTTTATTACATTTTAAATAATCCACTGTTTATAGATAGATACCACTTTTTATGTGATATGATAAGATTTTGCAGGTTTTAGAAGTAACTTGTCATCACAGCTAATGTTTATCAGGTGCACCTAATTATTAGCACATTGATTTATCTAATTTCCTTGGAACTTGACTCTTAGAAATGTGAATATTCTATACTTTAAGTTTAAAAACTATTAACGAGCATGTTCTTATTTAATATTTACCAAACAGGAGTCAAACAGCCAATAGGGCATTTTTCTAATACTCTTTTTAATATTTTTCTTTCTAAATTTGTCAACAGCCAAATCATGACACTGCAGGAACACAAACTACTCCACTAAATATATCATAAAAGACATTGAACAGAAATAACAAACAACAATTCACTTTCCGAAACAAACAAAACAGAGTATTTACCAAACAATGAATAACGTTCTTCAAATGTCTTTAGTTGGAGTACATAAAAAGCATCACCAAAAGGGTTTCTGGGACCTTAATATTAATGGCCTATCTTTAGGATGCT
This sequence comes from Phyllomedusa bahiana, assembly GCA_025379985.1. Lineage (NCBI taxonomy): Eukaryota > Metazoa > Chordata > Amphibia > Anura > Hylidae > Phyllomedusa > Phyllomedusa bahiana. The sequence continues at coordinate 79,736 of JAODAL010003928.1, read as the reverse complement.
CCATCAGTATTATATTCATGTAGGTCCAGTTCTTTCCAACAAACTACTGACTGAAGGAGCAGTGGTGCTCCAAATGTTTCTTTGTTTATCAGGCATAATATCATATATTTTGTAATTGTTGTGCTGGTACTACAGTTCTCAATGGTTCAATCTCACTCATGTGAAGTGTATTGAACTGTACTACCAGGCACAGCTACTACATAATGTATTATGTTGTGCCTGGAAAACAATGAAATGGTTCACTACAGCACTGAGAACCTTTCAGCTGATCAATGTAGTGATAGAGAGTTGGCCCCCACGATCTGATAGTTATCTAATTTAAAGGGGTGTTCCCATCTAGCATTTTGATTTGCTTGATTGTACTCAGAACTTTTTTAGAACAAAATATAGGGCCACATGTATGAAAACTGTCTAGGGCTAAAACTCTCTTGGTTGCCCATAGCAACCAATCAGAGCACCCCTCTCATTTCATATAGTGCACTTGAAAAATGAGAGGGGCGCTCTGATTGGTTGCAACAAAGTGAGTTTTAGACCTAGACAGTTTTCATACATGTGGCCCATAGAGTTGAGTGCAAACGTGATCTGCTCTCAATTCTTTACTGAGACTTTCAGGGGACAGTTCCCAAAATAGGTGTGGGTCCCAGAGATGGGACTCACACGTATCATACTTTGATGACATACCTTATTGGCATGCCATTAAAATGGAAGATGGGAACACCACTTTAATTTATAATTAACAGGCATTTATCTGATATAATCTGGTTAAATTGTCTTTTCTTTAGTTGTAAAACTGTATTTGATAGAAAAGTATTCTTGCTACATAATGTGTTCAGTTAAACAATTTGGCTATTTTTGTTTATCATTTGAGCTACAGTATAATGTAGGTGTTAAGTCTAAAGTATTCATAAAGTTAAGGAAACTTTACATAGTGATCATCTTCTTCAATCAGTCAAGATAGCTCAGATATGCTACCTCTCAGTAATAGCGGTAGAGTTAAGCATAATCAAAATACCATGTTATAGACATATCGCATCTATTTATTGTGGTTTAGTTTCTTGCAGTTTAAGGTTGTGTTGTTGCTTCAGGCTATTAAGGTTGAAAGAACATGTCTACATTCTGTAGTCACTAAGGCTTTGTCAAGAAAAGAAAATCTAAAATATTTCAATCACAATTTCTTGGTATTCTAAAACATCAAGGTACATTTTACCAATGAAAAAAATCTATATATAAATGTTTATGTCCACAGTCTTGAGTGGTACTAGGTTTTGTATCAGTTTTTTAGCAAAAATGTTTTATATATCAAAAGTCATAATACAGAAACAATAAAACATGTCATAAAACATTTATTGATGGAGTCTAGGAGATAGGATCAGCATAATCCTAGGATGTACAGTAGCTCATTTTAGTCCTTTCCACCACAATGAAAACATGCTGCATACGTATGGTTGCTCTATGCTGGAGTAAATGGGAGTTTTACTATGTGCCAATTGCTCTCAACAATGACTGGGACTAAAACTGACCACTTCATGTTCTTATTTCTCTTGGGAAACCCTTTTAAGTTAACGTCACCAAATATACTGTGAAAAAGTGTTTTCAATGATTGTAGCATGATGATTGTAGAGATGCCAAGTTTCTAGCATGGAATATGGATACTTGTTGTCCCTTACTCTCAGCAGGGCCACCAGCATTTTAATACAAATGGACTGCTGCCAACTAGTTGCTGCTTGGAAGCTACAGTAATGCACTCAGAAACTAAAATGACCCTATTTAATTGGCAAAGATGTGCAAAACTGGTTCTCAACTGGTTCTAGTGCATTTCAAAATTGTCAGAGAAGAAGAAGAAGAAGCCTTTGTCAGGTGCCCAACAGCTTAACAAAATACACAACTGAGTACAAAACAGGAGTTGGTTAACGTAATAGGGAATTTAGGGATCACAACTAGTGTTGAGCGATTGCGTTGGCTATTGAGATCGCTCGATAGTCGATAGTCGGGCCGCTATATAAGTTTTTTCGATAGTGAGCATCGATTATGCGCGATGACCATAAAGTCTATGGGAGAGCAACAATCAACCTTCAATATTACTACCTCAAGACAAAGGCTGGAGAAGCTGAAATTAACATCCACGAAAAGTCCAATGGAATACGTGCTAACATCTAGGCAACACACTTATAGGTTATAAAAGTCACAGAAAAAAAAAAAAAGAAAGGTCCCCCCCCCACAGACCAATTTACTATCCCTGTCTTGTCCCACAGCCTGACCCTTTATAAACCTGCAATCATCACCCACAAATTAAAAAAGTGCCATAAGGCAGTATGATTTGTACCATCATGTTACTTGAACTGAACATTGAATAAGCCCTGTCCAAGAACGGCAGCATGAGCCAAAACCTGCATGACTTCCCCACATTTAAAAAGTAGCCGGAAAAAGTATCTTTCAAACCACCATTTTAGTTGAACTGGTATCATTGACTATACTGTCCTGGTGCCACAGCATGAGCCCAAACCTGCAGACCCCTACAATTAAAAAGTGCCGTGGAAAAAGAGTCTTATCAACACCATTTTAGTTGTGAACTGGACATTGACTATACCTTGTCCTGGGCCACAGCATGAGCCCCAACCTGCATGTACCCCCCCACATTTAAAAAGTGCCGAAAAAGAAGTTCATTCAACCACCATTTTTAGTTTTCACATGACATTGACTATACCTGATCCTGGGCCAACAGCATGACCCAGTGGCCGGAGTACCAGTGGTGCGGGGAAAGCCCAGGTGGCGTCCGTCATCTATTAGCACGCAGTTAAAATGCCCTGATGACGCAGCAACGAAAACTGTCGTGCAGAAGGCAAGTGCGGAAGCGGAAGTGTGAGAACTCCAGCCCTTCTCTTACACAGTCAATACCTGGGTAGCGGCTTGCCCCTGCCCGTATGCGAGGTGAGACCAATTGATGCTTCACTGGAAATACTTGTGGTTAAACGCACCTGTTTACACCAGGTGCCCTTTATCTAGGATTCTTTTTCTCATTTAACTCAACGTCGCTGGAGGAAAGGTCTTCTCTCTGACTTTGTTCTCTGTCCGTGCTCCATACCATGTTCCTCGTGAATAACCTACATAATGGTCAGTTTTCCAGTACCTCCGCTTTGTACAATTCAGAGGAAATTTTTTTAACCTCTATTTTGATACATTGCAAGTTTTTTATGTACTTTAATTCTAGAAAACACACAATTTTTAAAATAGGATGGAAATCCCACCAAGACTTTGTTTCTCATTTTTTCATTGTATTAAATGGGTTGTCACTCAATAGCAGGGATTGATAAGCTTATGTTAAAGATCTTGCAAAAACAAGTCATTTTGCAATATGTTTCCATCTAACAGTGTCCTACCTATTCCTGTTTCTGACAGCACCATACCCTTGAGCCAGATCTTGACAATTGTGAAATAAATGTTCTGTTAGAACAACATTTTTTAGATAGGGACCATGTATAATATGGCTGCATGACACAGCAAAAATGCCCCAAAGCATTCAAAGCATGACCCTTGAGCCTATTTGGTCAATTGTGAGAACAAATAGTCTGTTAGAAACAACATTATTTAGAATAGGAAAAACCTGAGTATAGCTGCATGTCACAGCAAAATGCCCCCAAAAATTCAAGCATGACCCTTGAGCCACTTTGGTACATTGTGAAAACAAATGCTGTTAGAAACAACAACATTTATTTTAAATAGACCTGTAGTAATTGCTGCATTTCAAAGCATCATGACCCAAAAATTATAAAAATGACTTCTCAGCCACTGTTTTAAAACAATTGTGAGGGCGAAAATGCCACTAGAAGCCGACATTTCTGTTACATAAGACTATAATAATTATTAGCTGTATCTCCACAGAAACATGACGCCCAAAAAATTATAATAGAAATGATTTTCCAGCCACTATTTTAAAAAGTGTGAGAAAGAAATGCCCACTAGAAGCCACATTTCTGTTCCAAAAGACCAAAATTATAGCTGTATCTCACAGCAACATGACCCCAAAAAATTTATAAATAATGACTTCTCTGCCACTATATAAAAATTTGTAAGGGAGAAATGCGCACTTAAAGCACAATTTTCTGGGGGGGGGGGGGGGGGGGGGGGGGGGGGGGGGGGGGGGGTGGGGGGGTTTTATCCAAAGGACCATAGATTAAATGCTGGTATCTCACAGCAACATGACCAAAAACCATTGACAATGCGAAAACTTCTTAAGATAAAGTGATTAAATGGCAATACGTGTTGTCCCCATGAAACCCTTGCTGTCTTATTACAGTCTCCTCACAGCAAAGAACCCAGCAAAATGAACTGTTGGGAACTGAGAATAAAAAATGCATTAAGAAATGAATCATTTTAAAAATAAGGTTTTCAAGAGTACCATTTCTGTTTGGAGAGGAAATGTGAAGTAGACCAGCAACTAATCGGTGACCTTGCAATTGGGAGCCACAACATCATCAGAAATCCATAGCCTTGATTCATCTTGATGAAAGTCAAACGATCCACATTTATCTGTGGAAAGCCTGGATGCGATGTCTGTAATGACACCTCAGCTGTGCTGAAGTCCGCTCAGATATGACCGCTTGGCTGCTGTGCAGTACAACACCTCTTATGGCGTGAGACGAGCCAGCTCGGGCCAATCGTACCATTTTGGATACACCCAGAAGTCTATTGGGTCCCGGAACACATGCAAAAACATCGTGTTTTGAACGCAGATAGTCTGCACCATGATCTAAGCTGATCTTCTGTGTGTTGTGATGTTGACCTGCATTGCATGCGTTGTGAGGTGGAACAAAGATTGCCAAGAGGTCACCCATTATGCTCTGCACCTTGCCTGCTGCTGCCGCTACGCCTACTTGGCACTCTACTGCTGTCACTTCGGCTGATGTGACCAACCTGGGACCATTTTGGGGAATGGAAGCAGACGCAACAGATGGCTCCAGTTGATCAATCAGCAAGGTCTTCCATTTCCTGCAATTTTAACTCCTATTTGGGTGAGTGGATGGAAAGTGCTGATTTTAGTTTTGGTACCGGGGATCCAGGGGGTGGCCACGCCATAACTTGTTGTTCGAGTTTGATAGGTCTTAATGCGAGGATCATGTTGGGAGGAAATGGAGCATCCAAGCGACTCATGTGAGAGATGGAGCGCGTTGATATTCCCAAGCGCTGGTCGAGGGCACTAGCAAACTGATCTTCCTCATCTTCCTCCTCCGCCTCCCAATTCGCGCCACCCATCTTTCCCAAGGCAGGACGTCGGTAACATCGGTGTCTAGGAATACCTCCTCCACCTCTCCGCTGCTCCGGCACAGGCTTCAACACAGCCCTGATTAGCCTGAGATATGCACCCTGAGAGCTGATGCGCCACCTGGCACTAGCTCTGGACCCCGAACCACTGCCGTAATGAAGACCCGATGAAAATGTGAAACTGTCGGGCGCTTGTGGATTTGACGAGTAGAAAGGCTCCGTGTCCGCATCTGTGTCCATCTCTTCCTCCGTCGCTGGGCGGGACCTGGTTGTTTCAGAGTGTCCAACGATCGTTCCAGAACTAAGATCACCACAACGCTCATGGCTGAGCAAGGGCATTGTCCGCACTGACCATTTTGTGGCTTCTTCAAAACTGGCAAAGATGGTGCAGAGCACTTTCACCTGCCTCCACTCTCGGTGGTTCAACACCCCCGCTGTCCTACCGCTGCTTAGTTCAGAGGCCGAGTGTGTCACTTCGTACTGCTAATGGCATTGCGCTGCTCGCCAACAATCGCTGGAGCAGTGTTGAGGGTGGAATACCAGCGTGCTGCTAAGTCAACAAGTGAGATCGGTTTGACGGGGAGGCCGAGCGGACGCTGGCAACGCAGCCAGGCGGGAAGAACAGGTGCGAACGGCGGAAGTGCGAACACAGACCTCGAGCCTTCTTCAGCAGCATCAGACCCGGGTAGCTCTTTAGAAAATTCTGGACGACAAGGTTTTCATGACATGTGCCAGGCAAGGGATGTGCTCCAGCCTACCGATCTTAAAGGCGGCAGCAGATTTCGCACCGTTATCGCACACCACCTTTGCCTGGCACAGAGGTTCTAGTCGACCCAGCCCAGCGCTCGGTCATCCGTTGCTTAGAGCCGTCCCACAGCCTCCTGACCTGTGTGTGGTGACGGTCCTCACAAGGCAGAATTAATTTCAACAACACGGCCTGGTGTCCCTCTTGCACGTGATGCCACCAGAGGACTCTTGGGGGAAAGAGCCCTGCACCATCCGCAGGCGGTTTTGAAGAGCGTGCGCCGAAGCCTGAGGAGGCCATCCGTCACCCCCTAGGAGACAATCCACCCAGCTCACCCAGTAGCTGGTCACAGAGATATAGCGTGCCTTGCCGTGCTTTAAAGTCCCATGTGTCGTTGGTGAGAAGGACTTTTCCCGGACACAGATGCTGGACAACTCGCTTGAAATTTTAGATACAACGTGGCTGGCCAGGGCCGGGATATCGCTTTTCTGGCAAAGAAATGCCTGCTCGAGCAATCTGGTATTGGTGGCAAGCGGAGGGCCCATGACGGGCGGAACCCATCGGTGTCCACCAGACCATCTGAAAGGCAACTATTTCCAAGGCCAAAAGCCTGGCAATTTGGCCGACATTCAGGCCTTTGGCTTGGGATGGTTTGGGTTAAAGTGTTTCTCTTCTGCTCCCAAACCAGGAAGACAGAAAGCTGGCTGCTAGACTGGCCGTTGTACGGCTCAGGTCCGTCAACTGTGCGAAGAGAAGGGTAGGATGGGTCACTGGTGGTGCTGGTGGTACTTTCTGGCGACGTGGTGATGAAGCGGAGGCTTGATCCCTGATTATGACTCTGAGATGACATGGGCAGCTTAGGAACGCTTGGTGGTGCGAGGAGGAGGCGGAGACAGAAGGTTGACAGTGGTTTGAGACCCGCGTCGGTCCTGGCCTTTTTTGGGGCCAAGTGATCCTCCCTTTCAACTACATTCATTCGCATGCATGTGACTAGACATGTTGGTTGGTGGTTAACCACTTACAGGTACTTGCCACTACTTATACCTTTTACGGCAACAAGCGGCATATGACATCGCAGGGTGACATCCAAGGCTTGCTCCAAAGAAGGCCACAGGCTGATGAGGTCCTGGAACCTTTTTGACGGCGATAAGGCCGAGGAGCGGGGTTTTGGACGCTGAACCGGGCTGCGTAATCATATCAGCGGACTCTTCTGCGACCGCCCTCCGGATCCCTTTTTGTGGCGGACCCCAGTTTTGGACACTACCGGGGGTCTTACCCAACCAACCCCATCATCTTCCTCCTCGTCCACTGATGAGCGCTTCGCAAGCAAATTCTGCGGAAAAGACCATGATGGACCGCAATGTCCGTCGTCATCACATCTGGTATCAACACACAGTATGACTTGGTCGTCTTGACTTTCTGCATCCAGAAGCTGCGGCTTACAAGCAAGGGGCACTGAAAGGCGTTGCGGACCGCCCGGATTATGCCGGTTGACGACAACCTTCACCTCCACTGATGTCATCAGTATCTGGGCGTCAGAGCAGAGAAAATCATCCTTTTTTGGCCATCTTAGATCTTTTAAACAAGCCCTTCTGACCCCAACCGCATGTTGTCATCAAAGAGGTCTTCAGAAAATGGAATTATCCACAGTTGTGGTACAGTGAGTTGACATTTGGGCTGCTTCTATGTGTGGACGGATGCTATGATGCTGATGACGACATTTGTGGCCGGTGACTGCGAGGTACGAGGAGGTAAGACATGGTAGATGTCAGGTGTCCATTAACCACTGAAAGGACAGATTGTCACGAGTTCGTTACTTAGATTTCACAGGGCCCTGACCCAGCACGAGGACAGGCCTGACGGTCCTACAACTGACGATCCGCTTGGCAGCGTGGTGTCGCCCATCACTGGAAGGAGCACCTACTCTGTCGTACCTCCTACCTTCCATAGTGCTACCCCCCTCTTTTTGCTTCGCTTACAACCACCTGCATTTCGCTCCAATGTTCAAAATATTAAAATTTGAAGAAAGGTATGGAATATTATTTGGAAAGTCTCTTAAGTTAAAAGACGGCAAAATCACAGTATTCTCACATCCTCAAATCAAAACAAAATTGCTGGATTCAAATTTAAACGCAAGGTGTCTATCAACAAATCTTGACTGGTCAAAAGTCAAAAAACGCTTATCTGTTATGTTTTGGTAAATAAACGGTATTTTTTGAAATTTCAATTCACCTGTAGGTTGAATATAAATGCCTGAGTTTTAAGATTTACCTAGGATGCTGGTCATGAACAGTGCTTGGTGTGCAAAGTACAAAACCACGTAACCGATATTTTTGAATATACTAACGGGTATTTTTTTGCATCATTCAATTCACCAGTGGTGGATATAAATTGCAGTTTTAATATATACGTTCTTATATGCCTCGCGACAAATAGAAACAGTCGGGTGTGCAAAAGACAAAAACACGTAACTGTTATGTTTTGATATAAAATAAATTGGGTATTTTTTTGCAACCTTCAATTCACCTGTGGTGAATATAGAAATTGCTGTATTTAAGATTTACTTAGATGCTCGCGTCAATGAACAGTGCTGTGGTGCGCAATAGTCCAAAAAACACGTAACTGTTATGTTTTGATATTAAAACGGAATTTTTTCTGCAACCTATTTCATTCACCTGCGGGTGAATATAGAATTGCTGTTTTAATATTTACGTAATGCTGCGTCAATGAACCATGCTGAGTGGCAGCAACAAGTAAAAAAACACGAACTAGATCTGTTATGTTTTGATATATAAACGATTTTTATGCACCTTTCAATTCACCTGTGGTGAATATAGAATTGCTGTTTTAAGATTTACGTAGATGCTGCGTCAATGAACAGATGCTTGGGTGTGCAAAAGACAAAAAACACGTAAACTGTTAATGTTTAGAAATAATAAACGGTATTTTTGCAAACCTTTCATTCACCGTGGTGAATATCGAATTGCGTTTATAAAGATTTACATATATAGCGCGTCAAAGAACGATTGCTGGTTGCGCAAAAGTCCAAAAAACACGTAACTGATAATGTTCTCTTGAAAATAATAAATCGTTAAATTTTTATTAGCACCTTTCAATTCACCTGTGGTCAAAATTGATATTGCTGTTTTTATGATTATACCGTAAGATTGCTTGTCGTCATGAAGCAGTTGCTGGGATGTTGCAAAGAAGTTCCAAAAAACACGAAAACTGTTATGTTTATGATTATAAAAAACGTAATTTTTGCACCTTTCAATCACCTAGTGGTGAATATAAAATATGCTTATTTACGATTTACTAAGATGCAGCGTCAAAAAACCGTGGCTGGTAGTAGCACAGGTAAAAACACACGTAACTGTAATGTTTTTGATATATAAACCGTATTTTTTTTTGCACATTCAATTCACCTGAGGTAATATTAGCATTGCTGTTTTAAGATTTCCGCGTAGATCAGCCTGCGTCAAGAAACAGTGCTTGGTGCGCAAAATTCAAAAAACACGTAACTGTTTTGTAGTTGGATATAATAAACGGTTATTTATTTGAGCACCTTTGCAATTCACCTGTGATGAATATGAAATCTGCTTTATTTTTATTTTAAGATTTACATAATGCTCCGGCGTCAATGAACAGTGCTGTGTGCCCAGAAAGCGTCAAAAAACACACAAACTGTTCTTTTTGAATATAATAAACGAGTATTTTTGCACCTTTCAAATACCCTGGGTGAATATAACTTGAGCTGTTTTAAAGATTTACGTGAAGCTGCTTCAATGAACAGTGCTGGGTGCGGCAATAAGCAAAAAACACGTAACTGTTATGTTTTGATATAATAAACGTTATTTTTTGTTTTTTGACTTTCAATTCACCAGTGGTGAATAATAGAAAATTGTCAGTTTTTTTAAAAATATTACGAAGATGCTTGCAACACTACTTTCCCTGCCCCGAGTCAGTGAAGCCGGCCCGTGACTACAACCCTACCCCGTAACTGATAATGATTAAAGAATATACATCAACGGTATTTTATTTGCACCTTTCAAATCACCTTGGTGAAAAAATACTTGCTGTTTTAATATTTAATGATAAGATGCTGGCGTCCAATTAATCAGTGATCTTGGGGTGCGAAAAAGTCAAAAAACACGTAACTTAATGTTAGTTGATATAATAAACGGTATATTTTGTACCTTTGCATTCAACTGATGGTGAATATATGAAAATGCAGGTTATTAAGATTACGTAGCAGCTGCGTCACTGAACATGCTGTGGTGTGGCAAAAGGTGGGTCAAAAAAACACGTAACTGTTAAGTTTTGAATAATAAACGGTATTTTTTTTGCACCGTTCAATTCACCTGTGGTGAATTAGAATTGCTGTTTTAAGATTTACGAAGTTCTAACTGCTTACAATAGAACAGTGCTGGGTGTGGCCAAAGTAGAAAAAACACGTAAACTGTTATGTTTTGATATAATAAACGGTATTATTTTGCACCTTTTCAATTCACCGCTGAGTGACTAAAGAATTTGTTTTAAGAGATTACGTAGATGCCTGCGTCAATGAACAGTGTGCTGGGTGCGCAAAAGGCAAAAAACCACGTAACTGTTTTGTTTTGATATAATAAACGGTATTTATTTGCACCTTTTCAATTCACCTTGTGAATTATAGAATTGCTGTTTTAAGATTTACATAAGATGCAGGCGTCAATGACCGAGGTGCTGTGTGCGACAAAGTCAAAAAACACGTAACTGTATGTTTTTGATATAATAAACGGTATTTTTGCACCTTTCAAATTCACCTGTGGTGAATATAGAATGCTGTTTTAAAGATTTACGTAGATGCTGCGTCAATGAATCAGTGCTGGTGCGCAAAAGTCAAAAAACATAAACTGTTATGTTTTGATATAAAAACGGTATTTTTTTTTGTTTGCACCTTTCAATTCAACACCAGTGGTGAATATAGAATTGCTGTTTTATATTTAACGTATATGCTGCGTCAAAGAACAGTGCTTGGGGTGCGCCAAAAGTCAAAAAACACGTAACTGTTATTTTTGATATTATTAACAACGGTATTTTTTTTGCACCTTTCAATTACACCTGTGGTGAATATAGAAATTGCTGTATATTAAGATTTACGTAGAAGTCGCGTCCAATTGAACAGTGATGGGTGCGCAAAGTCACAAAACACGAAACGTTTTCTTTTTTTGATATAATAAACGGTATTTTTTTGCACCTTTTTCAATTCCACCCTGTGGTGAGTATAGGAATTGCTGTTTTAAGATTTCGTAGATGCAACGCGTCAATGAACAGTGCTGGGTGCGCAAAAGTCAAAAAACACGTAACTGTTTATGTTTAGATATGATAATAAACGGTATTATTTTTGCCCTTCAATTCACCCTGTGGTGAATATAAATTGCTGTTTTAAAGATTTACGTGATGCTGCGTCAATGAACAGAGCTGGTTGCTGCAAAAGTCACAAAACACGTAACTGTTATGTGTAGATATAATAAACGGAATTTTTATTTTGCACCCTTCAATATCACCTTGTGAATTATAGAATTGCTGTTTTAATATATTTACGTAGATGCTGCGTCAAATGAACAGTGAGCTGGGTGCGAAAAGTCAAAAAACACGTAACTGTTATGTTTTGATATTAATATTCGGTATTTTTTTGCACTTTCAATTCACCTGTGGTGAATATACGAATTGCTGTTTTTAAGATATACGTAGAATGCTGCTCAATGACAGTGCTGGGTTCGCAAAAGTCAAAAAACACGTAACTGTATGTTTTGATAAATAAACCGAGTATTTTTTTGCACCTTTCATCACCTGTGGAGAATAAGAATTGCTGATTTAAATATTTACGTAAATGCTGCGTCAAGAACAGTGGCAGGGGTGCCAAAAGTCAAAAAACCACGTAATCAGTTATGTTTTGATATAATAAACGGTATTTTTTTGCATCTTTCAATCACCGGTGGTTGAATATAGAATTGCTGTTTTAAGATTTACGTAGATGCCTCGCGTCAAATGAACAGTGAGATGGGTCGCAAGATCAGACGCGAGAAAACAAGTAACTGTTATGTTTTGATATAATAAACGGTATTTTTTGCACCTATTCAATTCATTCACCTGTGTGTGAATATATAATTGTCTGTTTTAAATTTACGTAGATACAGCGTCAAATGAACAGTGCAGGGTTGGCAAAGTCAAAAAACACAGGTAACTGTAATGTTTTGAAAAATAAACGGTATTTTTTTGCAACCTTTCATTCATCTGTGGTGAAATAATAAATTGCTTTTTAAGAAATTTACGTAGATGCTGCGTCAATGAACAGTGCTGGGTGCGGCAAAAGTAAAAAACCACTTAACTGTGATGTTTTTCGAACATACACGGTATTATGGCCAACACACCAACCTGTGCTGTAACAACCAAGAATGCTGGATTTGTAATTTAAGTGCAAGGTGGATATATCAACAGTCCCCGTGTAAAAGGGTCAAATTGCACACCTACTGAAATGTATACTGATAATAAAAGTGGAGTTTTGCAGCTAACAAAGAGACCTGCAGTTACTAGAAATGAATGTTTATCCAATTATAAGTTCAGGCTGCCCAATATCCAGGCAATATTCAATAGCAAACTTTTAATATTAAAGATATTCCACTACAATGTTCTACACTAAGTCTTGGTGAACTTATCCAGTGTTCTTTTTATAGATAGAACTTGTCTGATTTCGCCACGTGAGGGCCTCCCCCCCGCTCTCCCCCGCCGTGAATTTTACAGCGGTAGATTGCTGCTTAAAATTCACTTAGCTCACTACATAAAATGTTCAAATCTCTAATCAACCTAAATGAATGATCACAGCTAATAGTAGAAGGTTTCTCTGTGCAGACATAGACCTAATTTCCTGAGCTTTTTGGCCCACAGGCAGAGGAGAGCGCGGTCGCGTTTCCCTTGAGACGTGAGAGACACACAGAGGCTGAAAACAGAAAAACACCGCTGTTCCTATGTAAAAACGAGGTCGTGTGATTTTTTTTCCAGCCAATCGCAACATACACATCCCAGTCATTGACGTCGCACCACACATCTCACCCTGCTCTATTCTTTAATCTCATTTGCATGGCCGCCAAAATAACAGGAAGCGCCGAAAAAGGCGCGATCATAATAGATGATGGACAGATTTTGCAACCTTCATTATCGCATGATCCTGGAAATATCGATCACCATAAAAAACCTTGCCGATTTCAACTTTGTCGATAAAAATCGCTCAACACTAATCACAACAAATTTGCCAAGATATTTCTGATGGTGGTCTTGGAAAGAGAAGGCTTCCATGGAAACTCCATCTGTCTGCACATATTTAAAAAAGTGATAGAAGATGCCACCTTATATTATTTTGGTATTGATACCGTCGCTTATAATATGTCCCTATTCATATTGGATGCTCTATAAAGGTGTGCTACTGTATTATCAAACAGATTGATAAGTGTCTGATCACTGAAGGATTCACTGCTCAGGTATATCCATAGGTGTTATAGACTTTAAATAGTGTGGCAGTACTCATGGCCAACCTCGGCTCATGTGATCATTGGAGGCACCCATTATCAATTCAACTCTTATCAACTATTATGTAGGTAGGTGATAAATGTTCTTTCTTGGAAAACCCCTTTAAGTTATATTTAGTAGTGGAAACATATAAAGTGCCCCACTTTGAAGGGAAAATGTCACAATGAATATGCTGTTTGATGTGCAGGCTGCATATAATAGCGCTGGGTTTTATTATTGAATTGATAAGTTTGATTTGTGGGAAATAAGTAATTTGTATGATATTATTTTAAATACTTACACATTTTGGACAGTCTCCCTCAATGACTGACCACTCTCCTTGTGTGAGCTTGCATGCAGAGAGAGCAGTCTATGAATGAGTAGGACACAAAATTATATATCAATCTTCTCCGCTTCCTCTGGTCTATAACCGGCTGCCCATGAAAGGAGCAGCAGGTCCAACTTGGTAAGTCCATATTACTTTATACTCTGTTGAAGTGAGAAGGATGCAGTGTTATAACACCACATTAACTTAGATTACTAATCATGAAAATTTGCCCAGAGTTTCACTTTAAAGTAAAATGAGTAGTTATTAACCAACATGAACCCAAGTGATCTGCAAACAAACACAGGAAATATGAGTCTGACTGCCTTTGGCTCTGCATGGTGAGAAAACCCCTTTAAATTTAGGCATAGTAAACTGTAAACACATATCTTAGCATTAATAATGTAAAAATGCCCTTTTATAAATAATCACATCTATGTGTTAAATGTCAGGAAAAGATTATACTGAAATTTAAGGCCAGCTTATTTGATTTGGAATAAAATTGCAAGGGAGATAAATACCATAAGCAAGTATAATGTCATATAAACCCTGTAGTAATCGAATATAGTATAAAGTAGAATAAATGATTCATTGTGTAGCCCTGTGTGAATTAGTTACTTGTAAATACATGGCAGAGTTACGGAAATTTAATAAAAGATAATATATTAATTGAAATTTGTATCTAAGACATTTTAATAGCAGTGCAGATCTTTTTACAATTTTATATCACCTACCTTCAGAGCCCATATATTAAAATAAACTAATGCTATGCTGAAATACAGACCTGATTACATGGGAAGTACTTTATGTGGATTACTAGACAGTTTCCAACATAGTTTGTGCCATCCTTTGTGAGTTTCTGTAACCATTTTTGAATTATAATATATCTAGTTTTATGGATAATAGGTATTCACATTTTCTATATGCCATTGTTTATGAAATTATCTTGGTGCAAAATAATCTAAGATGTTCAGCTACAGTATCTCTGAATGAGTTTATAGGATGGAACGACCAGAGTGAAAGCTTTGACCTGACATATTTACTGTTACTGCAAAAGAGACTATTCTGCTTTTAGCATGTAGATTTATTATTCAAAAGTCAGTTCAGTTAAAAAACTCAGAATAAGTTAGATCACAGTGCAACTATTTGGAAAACAGAATATTAAATAACACCATGTACAGTACAGACCAAAAGTTTGGACACACATTCTCATTCCAACAGTTTTCTGTATTTTCATGACTAAAAAAATATGTAGATTCACACTGAAGGCATCAAAACTATAAATTAATACATGTGGAATTATACACTTAACAAAAAAGTGTGAAACAACTGAAAATTTCTTATTTTCTAGGTTCTTCAAAGTAGCCGTCTTTTGCCTTGATTACTGCTTTGCACACTCTTGGCATTCTCTTGATGAGCTTCAAGAGGTAGTCACCTGAAATGGTTTTCACTTCACAGGTGTGCCCGGTCAGGTTTAATAAGTGGGATTTCTTGAATTATAAATGGGGTTGGGACCATCTGTTGTGTTGTTCAGAAGTCAGGTGGATACACAGCTGATAGTCCTACTGAATGGACTGTTAGATTTTGTATTATGGCAAGAAAAAAGCAGCTAAGTACAGAAAAACAAGGGGCCATCATTACTTTAAGAAATGAAGGTCAGTCAGTCCAAAAAATTGGGGAAAGTTTGAAAGTGTCCCCAAGTGCAGTGGCAAAAACCATCAAGTGCTACAAAGAAACTGGCTCACATGAGAGCCGCCCCAGGAAAGGAAGACCAAGAGTCACCTCTGCTGTGGAGGATAAGTTCATCTGAGTCACCAGCCTCAGAAATGACAGGTTAACAGCAGCTCAGATTAGAGACCAGGTCAATGCCACACAGAGTTCTAGCAGCAGACACATCTCTACAACAACTGCTAAGAGGAGACTGTGTGCAGCAGGCCTTCATGGTAAAATAGCTGCTAGGAAACCACTAAGGACAGGCATCAAGCAGAAGAGACTTGTTTGGGCTAAAGAACACAAGGAATGGATCTTTGGTTCCAACCACCTTGTCTTTATGGGACACAGAAAAGGTGAACAAATGGACTCTACTTGCCTGGTTCCCACCGTGAAGCATGGAGGAGGAGATGTGATGGTGTGGGGGTGCTTTGCTGGTGACACTGTTGGGGATTTATTCAAAATTAAAGGAATACTGAACCAGCATGGTTACCACAGCATCTTGCAGTGGCATGCTATTTCATCCGGCTTGCATTTAGTTGGACCATCATTTATTTTTCAACAGGACAATGACCCCAAACACACCTCCAGACTGTGTTAGGGCTATTTGACCAAGAAGGAAAGTGATGGTGTGCTACGCCAGATGACCTGGCCTCCACAGTCACCAGACCTGAACCGAATCAAGATGATTTGGGGTGAGCTGGACCGCAGAATGAAGGCAAAAGGCAAAAGTGCTAAGCATCTCTGGGAACTCCTTCAAGACTGTTGGAAGACCATTTCAGGTAACTACCTCTTGAAGCTCATCAAGAGAATTTCAAGAGTGTGCAAAGCAGTAATCAAAGCAAAAGGTGGCTACTTTGAAGAACCTAGAATATGAGACATATTTTCAGTTGTTTCACACTTTTTTGTTAAGCATATAATTCCACATGTGTTAATTCATAGTTTTGATGCCTTCAGTGTGAATCTAGAATTATATATATATATATTGTGGGGACTAGTGGTCACAGAGGCAGGCACAAGCGGGTAGGTTGCAACAAAAATAAAGGGTTTTATTTTTCACCGGCAAACAAACAGCAGTAATAACATAAAGTCTATTGCAGAAGGCTTACTTCAGCCGTATAACACACAGCAAAACAAAGGTTAAGTCCAGCATCAAAAAAAGGAGACCAAACATGTACTCCACCGTGTGGCTGGTGAACTTCCTTTGTAGAAGACCCACAGGTCTGTTTCAGGGGTCCGTAGCAGACTCCTCTCTCCTGCTCAGCACTCTCTGGAGACAAGTGCTTCCAAACACTCTTTTAGCATCAGGTTAACTCTCTCAATGGTCTCTTCCTGTACAGGCTTTAAAGGCCTAGGGATACCGGTAAAGCCTGGACCGGAGGGGTGAACGGCCTCCCACCCACGCTACAGCCATTCAGAAAAAGCAGCCCAATAAAGCTGCACAGCAGCTATACTAAAATACACAAACATCTAAGTAACCTATGGTTACTTAACTATACTGCTGTTTTCCCCCACCAAGGTCCGGTTCCTTGGTGGGCCCCACTAGTGCAGTTCTCCTGCTGTCCTTCAGACTTTTGAAAAGGCCGGGATGTACCACTGGACTGGCTTTCCTGGAACTTCCCTACTATTTGCAGCATCCTACCCGGCACATATCTTCCATCCACTATCTTTCCTGCTGGTTGCTTACAATATATATATTTATTTATCTCTTAACAGGGTTTTCTTACCATGCTGTTTTACTGAGTCACAAGCAGCTTTTCATCCACTCTGGTCTTGTCAGACTGTGGGTTGTTCTACAACAGTGATTAGCATAATTAGCTTCTCTCTCACTAGCTTAGACATTACAAAGCCATAAGTGCAAATTTAATCTTCAGTAAACAAAGCTACAAGTGCTCAGAGGATATTGAGTCTTCTCTCAGAGTGAGCTCTGTCCATGGGGACATCACTCCCTGCTCTCTGTGTAATCATCAGAAAGGAAGATTATGGACATAACCAGGGAAACCTCTGTGCACTAACAGCAGATAAAATCTATCTTATCTCATAACCAAGGTAAAATCAAAAGATTAATGTATTTTGAAAAAAAAAAAAACTTCAATTAACTGTTCCTACATGTTGAAAGCTTATCTTTGTAAAGAGAAAACCCTTTTAACTCCAAAACAAGAAAAAAAAGTAGAGTGCATATATCCATGCTGCAAATTCCAAACTACAAAAGGCAAAGGTTAAAACAGGTACAAATTGGTGGCACACAAGTATTGTTGCCAGCAGCCAAAAAGAAAAGACTTTCCAACTGTTACAGAATTCAAGATCCCTTTGCTTTATAAGTGATGTGAAACTACATTAAGCAGCAGCAAGTACCTTTTCCAATTTCTTGTTGTTAATACATTGCAAGTAAATATAGGCTTGTCTCTAATGTATATCCAAAACAATTAGAAGAGTCTATCCATGGGTTTTAATATACATGAATATAATACTATGATTATAGTTATGTATATATTCTGATTAATCTGTTTGATACATGCTGCATTATGATGTGATTGATTGATTTACCATTATGTTCAACATGATTGCTGCAGATTTGATTTATTATTTATAGTGGTAGAAGGGTTTACATAGCTGTGTTCAAGGAGCCACTTTCTTACTAATTAAAGATGCTTATCAGTTCCGTTCCAAGTTGCCTACTGTGGTGAAACACATACCAAATACTTTAATATATTAACGCAAGGTTTACAGCAATAAGATTGATTCCTGTTGTGCACAAAAGTTGTGAATATTGGCAGTGATAAGACTTCCTAACCTCAGAAATGTCAACATCAAAGTAAATTTATTATAAGAATACATGTGCTTAAACATAAATCAAATTTTTAATATAATTCTTCATTTTCTTTTTGTCTTGCCTTCACAATAGAGAAGAAAATCTCGGTATTCTGATCTTGACTTTGAAGTAAGTTAACATATTAAATAAAATTAAACGTTTTATATGGCAGTTTCATCTGTACCATTAACTTTAGTGTAGATGTTTAGTAAATGTATCTCAATGGTTTGTACAACAAAGACTTTTGTGCACAGAATTGGTTTGATGGTTTTGTCACCGTACCTTTAGGCTATGCTCACACAGCGTAATTGCGGTGCGTTCAGTGCTTTGGTAGTCGGCCCCAATGACATGCATTACTCACGGAGCGTATTCACCGCAAGTAATTGACATGTCACTTATCTCCCCGCGCATTGTATTGTATTGTACGAGCAAGGAGAGGAGTTCTCTATGAGAACTATGAGTTACCGTAATTTCAATGCGCGTCTCGCTCGTATTAGAGCGCAAATACAACGCAAAATGCGTGCCGAAATTTGCCCGTGTGAACATACCCTTAAGAAGAAATCCCACTGGTCCTTTATGAAAGCCTTATGTTCTTGTTTGCAAATGTGATAATATTAGCTCTTATTTCTGTGCTGGGTTATAAATAGTTGACATTACAAATCATCTATAAGAAGAACTTTTGTGTCTGTGTTCTTATGATAACACTTTTAATTCTGACACAGAGAAGAGCCAGTTAACTTCCACATAAATCTCACCTTATCAATCAACTTAAATATCAACAGTTATAGAGGTTTGCCCACTTTAGACATTCATTGCATATTCCTCTCTGGTACCCAACCTCTCTGGTGAGTGGGTGTCTTCTAATCTAGAAAGCTGATGTCTGCATCTGGGAGAATGATTGGAGCCTCACTATGAAGGACTCTTAGCATGACTATCTTGTCTACCAAGAATGATAGAAGTATCGTATTGGAAATGGCTGGCTCCGGCAAATTTGTCTTTCAGATCAGGGGTCCAATAGAAAAACCCTAATCTATCAAACCTTTATGACAAATAATGTGGCCATAAATGTCTAACGGCAGAAAAGCTTCAGGCAGATTTAGAACAGGTGCTTTTCTCACAGGCCTGTAACAAACTACAAAAATTGATCCTGCACCCATCTATTTATCATTTATCTATTTATTTTAACTGGTATGAATGCATGAATATGCAGCATGTTGTTTGCAAGCTTACATATTCTAACTTTCTGATTGCTTTTTATTAGTTATGAAAATTTTAGAAGTTTAAAGGGAATGTGTGACATGGTTTATTTTAGTTAAATTAACCACTGCCTTTGGTAGGGCTTAAAAGCATATTCAACCTTACACCTTTATGTAGATAAAATACAGCTTGAGGTATGAAGCATCCACTGGGCAGACACCATCACCTCAAGTGTCCACAATCTCCCTCCCTGTTGCGGCTTCAATTGTCCACCGTTATTTGATTGACGGTCTCTATACCGAGAGATATGCACTATAGAATATTGGTATAACGCATGGATAATACTTCCCTTCGTTTGCCCTTCAGCAATGTATTGTATCGCATGGTGCATGCACAAGACTAAAACACATGAAACAGTGATCTCTGCAAGCAGAAAGGCTGTCAATCTAATAGAAGAAGGAGGTGTGAAGTAGTGGAGGGAGACGGTAGACCATGCAGCTCATTTGCGTTTCTCAGAAAATGGGGGCTTTTCCTTCTCACAAGCCTATTTCAGATATATAAAGGTCTGATTGTAAATGGGGTTTTAAGCCGTTGCTAGGGTCGTGGTTACTTTTACTATGAAGAAGTGCTTCCTACAGTGTTGAAACAAACGACATACAAACAAGTTACACATTAAACATACTGTAAAATAAGAAAAAAATGTTGTTTAAACAAAGTTAAAAAAAAAACTTTGTAGAAAAGACCAAGGGAATTTTATAAAGCATCTTCATCAATGGGTGTTGTAGGGTACTTTTGTCAGGAAAAGGGTCAATTGTCTTTTAAATGAGAGAAATAGCTCTAAAAAATATAGAATAGAAACTTATTTACAGTATTATAAGGTGGTGTAATTCAGTATATGTGCTGCATCTGTTGGATTGTTGGTGTCTTTCATAAAGTTGATTCCAAATCTAAGGGCCTCATGTATGAAAACTGTCTAGGTGTAGGACTTTCTTTGCTGCCTATAGCATAGCTCCCCTTTGATTTCATATAGCGCTTTGAAAAATGAAAGGGGAACTTTGGGCAACAAAAGTCTTACACCTAGACAGTTTTCATACATGAGGCCCTAAGAGTTCGGGTATGTTCACACGGGGTAATTTCGGCGTGCATTTCACGTCGTAGTTGCGCTCTAATATGGGTGAGATGCCAAAATTACGGTAATCCATAGTTCTCATAGAGAACTATGGATAACACCTCCTCTCCCTGCTCATACAATACGATCGTATTGTACGCGTGAGGAGATAAGTGACATGTCAATTACTTGCGGCGAATACGCACCGCGGGTAATGAATGTCAATGGGGCTGGCGCGACTCCTGAACACCCGGCGTAATTGCGGGGCGTACTGTACGCACAAATACGCTGTGTGAACATAGCCTTCCAAAATTTTCCTGTCCTATGCTATTAATATCCCTATTTCTACCTATTTATTATGTTTACAATAATTGTAGGTGGATCACCTGGACAGAAGAAATAAATGATGAATACACCTATAGAAATAAGTGTCTTGCATTCAAGCATCCATGGCGCAGGTCTCCGCCCTCCTTATGTAACCGTACATTGATCACAAAATCTTATGTAAGGTCCTTGACAAGGTACTGTGAAAATGATTGCACAGTACACAACTCAGAATAAAAACATAACTACATTAGATATAAGAGGTCATTGGTAAGAATCTTTGATCTATACACTTCCTCATGCTGCTATAATACAACTTGATATCACCAGAAGCAGATGAATACAGGGTGGTTTTGATGAAAAATGTCCCCATCCTCCATTCCCTGTATATTGATTCCTCTGATGGCAATGAAATTGCTTTGTGATTAAAATGTGCATGCTAGATACAGAACAGAAAATCTCTTCATAGTAGCCATGTATTAAAGAGATTTAGTGACTTAGCTGTCTGTTAGGATATTGCACATTTATTTTTCAAAACAGACACGCATTAGTGAGTATCTCTTGTTTTCAGTGCATAGAATCCAGATGAGAAAATTGAGTTCATAATGCAGTACTGCATTCACACAAAAACAATAGAATCCACAGCGCTCACCCATTGTGCAAATTGTTCCTTCATTTAAAGATTGGATCATACAATGCCATCACAAACCAAGCCAAGACCAACTGCTTCATGCTATTGTGTGTTTTCTCAAGTTGGACAGAGTGTGAACTTTTTATTTAACTAAGTACTTAGAGCTGTGCTAGTTATTTCTTCTTTTTTGTGAACTATCTCTGTATTCACACCTATACCGCAACTGATACACTGTAACATCTGTAGTATGTAACACCTAGGGCGACATATATGAAGGAAGGCGCTTCAAAGTGAATAGTCGATTCTCATTTTCAGTGTATAATGCGCCTAATGTATGAAAGTGGTGTTTGTGCATTCATAAATGGTGTAAAGGTCGATGCGTCTCACCTATGTGTTAGGCGCATTACGAAACAGACACATAAGTAATGCGCCTAACATGTATTAAGGCTGGAAATAAGAGAAGTCATTAGAATAGCATGTCAGTGAATAGAAACTATGGTACTGGTCTTGCTTGGTGGACCACAGGTCCCAGCAATGACTGTGGTGTGCTGGCTCTTGCCGTATGTGGAATAAAGGGCGAAAGCAGCAAAGATACATTTCAAATTTAATGTTGTCAAAATTAAAATTTTAAAAATTTCCACAACATCATCAGTGGGTTATTTAATGTAAAATTAGTTTTAGATTTTTTCAGTTTTAAATACATTTATATTTTGGGGACATTATATATTTTTATATTAATTTTATTTGATCACATTTTTCATTAAATGTAAATAATTACATTTTATACAGTTTGATAATTAAGGTGGTGTAAGGTGAGAAATATTGGACATTTTTGCCTCATACAGAAAATCTACTCCTCAGGCTCAGGCAGACCACATTGAAATAGGTCTGCCTGTTCGAGCAGCAATGCGCCTAGTTTTGCCGAACCACATTCATTCATGTTTCTTATCTTACGAATGTAGTGTGACACATCTCCATAACGCCCCCAGAACGCCCATAGAGCACCCCGAGAACACCTCTTCATGTTAGGCGCATTCGAAAGTGTCGAGTCTTACGAACAATGTGCCTAACACATGCATTAGGCGCATAAGACATCATAGCTGGCCAGAAAAAGGATGAAAAACCCTTTCATACATGTCGCCCCTAGTCCAAGACATTGGTACTGGGAAAAATGTTGGTGTCATGCTTCACTCACCGGGTCTTACACTAGTAATGACACATTAAAGTGCATATTCCTGTAATGTAGTCTGGTGTTATCATCTAGGAATATTTTTGGTGAAAAATATGAAGTTACACTATGGCTAAGTTCACATGATGGATTTTTTCACTTTGACTTCAAATGTGGCAGAAGTTTCTGCAGTTTATGAACACAAGTTGGCCCCATTCAGTGGGGCTAAATATCGTCGTGTCTACCCAGAGTTCTTATCTGGAAACTGTGTGGAATCGGCTGTAATCAGTGACAGCTCACTTTTTTTTCCCATTGGGGATTTCATATTCAGGAATGGAAGAATTATACTAATGTACGAAATGTCTTTACCATATAATGGTATGTAGATTCCCACTGTATTACACACATATTTCACCAAAGACATCCATTAGAATGTGTGAACATGATCTAATGTTATCATGAAACATCTCCATAACTATTCTAAAGAATCATACCATTCTTCATAAAGTCTCATATTTTTTTCTGGAAATGTACAGAAATATAATGATTTTTGTTTTTAATACCTTTCCGTTAAATTTTTATATCCATGTTTCATTTTGTAAGATATGAAGATATTAGATATATATTTGGATGAATTTATAGGGAAAAAAAACACTATTTCAAAACCTTTTTTTATCTTCTTCTTCTTCTGCTTCTTCTTTTAGTAATAATATGCTTTTTTTCACTATTTTTAGAAACCAGGGGTCTCATGTATGAAAACTGTCTAGGTGTAAGACTTTCTTTGTTGCCCATAGCAACCAATCAGAGCCCCCTTTCATTTCATACAGTGCTCTGAAAAAAATAAAGGAGGGCTCTGGTTGGTTGCTATGAGCAACACAGAAAGTCTTAGACCAAGACAGTTTCATACATGTCCCCCTAAGTGATCCTTAAGATTAGTTATTTTTTAAAGGACTGAAAAATAACTTGGAGGCTATGGGCTGCTTTCAATGCATGTTTGTTTTCACATGCATTGCAGGTTGCTCTGTCCCATTCAGAGTGAAATACATCAGATCCATCAGACCCTCTTTATTTTATCCAGAGGAATCCTCCAAGCTGATATATGACCAAATTAAAGCTGACCTTTGATTTGGATATAGCTCAGCTAAGAAGATTGTTCAAGAAAGGAGAGAGAGAGGCTGGAGACCAATCCATCAGGAAGCTTTTCTGATGGATTTCACTCTAAATGGGACAGAGCAGCTTGCAATGCATGTGAGAACATGCAGGCTGCAGTAGAGAGAATAAGCTAAGTTTTTATTGAGCACCTTTTACAAAAATGTTTTACACCAAATGAAGTACAATACAAAAATGAAAACATGCATTGTAGGATGCCATTAGTCAAGTGGCTCAGTCTAGTATCCACATTTCATTCAATGAATTTTGCAATTGACAGCATCACACAAGGAGACAGTGGTTGCTGAGGTAGCCATAAGAGGCATTGCAGTAGTGGTTTTAAGTTTTGTATGGCTACTTGACAAATGTTCCACACTATATGATATCATATCTTCCACCACAGACTGCAAATTTAGTAAGACCCTATTCACATCAGGTTTTTGACCCACATAGGTGGTATCTGTGAAAAATGTATACCAAGCTTTTGTGTTTAATATATAAAACATATACATTTGCTAAAAACGGCTAACATAATCCAATTTATAATAGTCCGAGTATTTGCAATTGCCCTGAAGTTTTTTCATAGAATCCTGATGAATACCAAAGATGAGGCCATAAGCGTGATGTGGCCTGAGAGACATGGTTACAAGATTGTGGGAATGTGACATTTTTTTCTGGATACCACATCAGCATAAGTCTCAGGCTATGTACACAATTGCATTAAGAGCCTCCATTGACTATGTCAGTACTATAGATGAGAAGCATGGATGTAATTATAGCTGTAGCAGCCCTAGTAGCTGCTATTGGGACCAGGGAAAGAGGAGGCCACAAAGTTCGAAGAAAATTGTACCTTTTGTACTCAAAATAAAGTCAGGGGCTTTCTGATATCTGATATATGTTGCTATTATCTCATCTATTATTATAGTGGTGGTGGCCAATCTCATTATGCTATGGGGCCCTATGAATTCTAGTTACACCCCTAACAAGAAGAATAAGAAAAATAGCATAGTCTGCAGTACTATTTTCGTAATCATGAACACCATAATCCTGGCATGGTCACCCTGCACATCAAATTAACATGAAGGGAATTAGTGTCAGTTTGGATCTATTATAATTGAAATGGATTGCTGGTGTGAACAGAGCCTATGTGAGTAAGCTCCAACTGGGTTCACTGCCTGTGTATATTTCTTGATGTTTATGTTGACTAACCCACCGACAATCAATGATTAAAGCATACACTTGAATATGGCTAGCTATGTCTTTTGAAGACTGTAAAAACTGAACATGATGTGAACTAGTCTAAATCTACACTGTACATAGTAAAAAGTAGACTTTTACAACTGTACTTTTAAAGGGTTTTTTGTAAGACTGTAAAATAGCGTTTATTCCATGTTTTGTTTGGGAAATCTTTCAGACAGATATTTATTTTATTCATTTCAATAGCATTGTCAGGGTATGTTAACATGGCTTATTTGAAGTATGCCCGCAATTACGGTACACTCATAGCACTCATTGAGCGCTGTGATTTTTCACCGTATTCCCCAGCGCACAGTACACTGAACTGAACTTATTTAGTCTTGAGAAAAGACGGCTTTGAGTTGACATGATTAATTTATATAAATATATAAATAGTCTCTACAAAAAGTATGGGGAAAAATTATTTCAAGTAAAGCCCCCTCAAAAGACAAGGGTACATTTCCTTCGGCTAGAGAAAAAGGATTCAGTCTCCAGAGGAGAAAAGTGTTCTTCACTTTAAGAACTGTAAATCTATGGAATAGCCTGCCTGAGGCGCTGTCACAGCAGGAGCTGTAGAGAGTTTCAAGAAAGGCTTAGATACCTACCGGGGACTAAAGAATATTAATGCGTATGTAGCTATGTAAAATTCTGGATCCTGGCTGGTGGCGGCTCTGGGGTCAGAGATAGGGCCTCCCCTGGAGCAGATTGGTTCTTGCCTTGTGCGGTCCAGGGCATTAACCAGTGGAGAGGCTGGGCTTGAACTCCTTGTCTCCCTCCCTTCAACCACATTTTCCCCACCCTTGGTTGAACTTGATGTGTCTTTTTTTCAACCGTACTAACTATGTAACATGCCCATAAAAAGAAAGGACCTTTCACTTATTTAAGGCGCTTAAACACCTGGGAAAGTGAAACTGAATGGGGGTCAGAGCGCTGTTCAACGTACATGCTGGACAGTGGCACCAGAGATAGCCAACGCTATATCCTTTAAGCCTTGTATCCCATTGAACTGTACAGAGACATTTTTCAAATTGGTCCCTGTCCCCACTGAGGCTCACAATCTAAATTCCAGATGAACCTGTCTGTATGGTTTTGGGGTGTGAGGAAAACCAAAGAACCCAGAAGAAACCCACACAAACACAAGGAGAACATAGAAACTGTTTGCAGAGGTTATTCTTGATGGAATTTGAACCCCAGAACCTAGTGCTGCAAGGTCACATTGTTAACCACTAAACCACCGTGCTGCCCAAATACAAAAGCAATCAAAAAATATACATATTCATTGATTTAGCATGCCAGCGGTGTCTTCATTAAAAACATCTATCTGGAACAGCTTCCCACATATGATTTTTATAACCTAGGGGTAGAAAAGTATAGTATGCTACGTTAGCAAAGTCTGCCCACCTCAACTAGCCTTACACAAATGTGTTATCAGTAAGATAAATCTCTGAGTCCATTACTTTCTTAGTGGTAAAATACACAGCATAAATCAGCAGAGATTCAAAACAACACCCTGTAATATTTGAAGACAAAAACACAGCTACAAATGCCAAGAGTGAACAATGAATAATCACTATGGCTCATTTTATAGAGCTGCAGTACACTCTAAAAGAGAATATTCGCTATGGCAACTGTTGCTAAGGTTCCTGAGTCTGACGTTGTTGCTGCATGGGGAAGGTGGTGATTGCAGAATACACTGCGGATATTTGAACAAATAACATAGTAGAGCTGCATCTGGCCTCAGATTATATGGAGAACACAAAATGAAGGGATGTGTAATCATTCTTAGGATTATTTATTCCTCTCCACATGGAAGATACCTTTATTTAAGAGATTTAAGCATCTAAAATTCTGACTTAATTAGCTGAAGAGACTTCCGAGCAGACACATCTTTTTAATCCTAATCAGGGGTGGTTTTATTCTGTTGGCAGAGAAGCCATGGACAACATAGCTTTTATTTCCATCATTTACTGTAATTTGTATGGGAAGAAATGAAAGGCAATCTTATTTGCTGCTGTATAGACTTGTCAGTGAGGATGTCCACACCAGCATTTATTTTCCAGTATTTTTTTGGGAAAACAGATGATTAATCTTATTCATTTTTATGGAATAAGATGTTGCAAAGTGCAATCATTTACAATAATCAAAAGAAATACTGCAAAAAAAAAAAAATCACCATTCTAGATTTTTAGAAATGCACCAGTTCATACTAATGATGATGTGATTCAGTTACTTGTAGCAAAAAAGCAAGTTACGGTTTATAGCAAGAGTGCACAGAATGTAGCGTGAGGCTAAATAAGGCCCTCAGTGCTCCTCAAGGCAGCCTCCAGCCATCAGGACACAAACAGGATTTGTCTCTATCCTCATACTTCAGAAAGTAATATTCATCTTTGGGCACTGCATTGCTGGCATTTTTATGGTGGGCACTGTATGTCTGGCATTATTATGATGGGCACTGTTATGGTGGATACTGTATAAATGGGATCGTTATGGGGGGTACTGTATGTCTGACATTGTTGTGATGGGTACTGTTATAGTGGATACTGTATGAATGGGATAGTTATGTGGGGTACTGTATGGTTTGTTTGCACTGTTATGATGCACACTAAATGGCTGGCATTGTTATGGTGGGCACTGTTAGGTGGATACTGTATGAATGGGATAGTTATGTGGGGTACTGTATGGTTTGTTTGCACTGTTATGATGCACACTAAATGGCTGGCATTGTTATGGTGGAAACTGCATGGTTTGCACTGTTATGGTGGACAATAGCTGGCACTATAGGGCTGTATATTCTATTTTAAGCAACCTAAATGAGCAGCCAGTAAACACTGTATTACATCATGATTTCTTCCTTGAAGGAG
Organism: Phyllomedusa bahiana; assembly: GCA_025379985.1. Lineage (NCBI taxonomy): Eukaryota > Metazoa > Chordata > Amphibia > Anura > Hylidae > Phyllomedusa > Phyllomedusa bahiana. The sequence continues at coordinate 51,666 of JAODAL010003928.1, read as the reverse complement.
TGTTTATTTCTGACAGAATCATGTCAAATCCTCAAAATATACCTGTCTGACAGGTTCAAGACTAGAGGAGGAGATGAGATGAATATATATGTGTGTTGTTCTATCTAGTTATATTTGTGAAAGTCACTTCTGTAACCCTAAGAGAAGGTTCACACGGTTGAATGCTGGCGTATTGCGGTGCAAACTGTGTGCGCCGCTATACGCCTGCTGCTTCAGAAGTATGCGTTGGCCAGTGTGTACTTCTAAAGCACTCAGGCCCCCATCCACTTTCACTTTCCCAGGCATTTCTTTCTGACGGGGTACACAGTATGCATCAGGAAAGATAGCAGGTAATCATAGCATTAAATGATTGCTATGATTTAACTTAATTGTAGGGCTTACTTGGGGCGAATTGATGTGCCCGCAAATACGCCGTGTGAACATACCATAAAAACTACAATAAAAATAGGCACCTGATATCTCTTTTCTGGAGAACAGTTCAGGAGACCCCCTATTCTGATCTCTGGCAGTCCCTAGAGAGGAACCAAGACCTCTCAGCCATTTGGAGTATGTTCAGTTAAAATGCCAAAAAGGTCTCAAACATGTAATAACCCTTTAAAGGGGTTTTACCATGAAGTCCTTTCATGCCTCTTTTTGTCCAGCTTCAGCTTTCAGTGTGCTGAAAAGGGGGCGTGTGATTTGTTTGAACTGCATATCATGTGATCTAGTAGACTTGACATCACCTTGCCTTTCTCCACAGTGTGCTCGTGTAGTCAAACAAAGGTCTGTTTATGTAAAGAGCTGTGCGTAATGACAATGTAGCTTAGGGGTTAGCACTTCTGCCTCCCATCATAGGGGTTCTTAGTTCAAATCCCTGCAGGAGCCATGCACTTGGATTTTTTTGTCTCAATTCACATACCTGATTGAAGTTTGTTTTTATTTATTTGCATTGTTTGACTTATTACTAAGGAGTACAGAAAACAAGAGTAGAATGACAGCACCTGGGATTCAACATTTGCTCAGCAGTGAGTGAGTGTCTGTGATTACTGGGCGGAGAATAGACTGACAGTAGCTATCTGAGAACAGAAGTGATGTCTGAGCATGTGTGGCCAGGACAGAGCAGCTCACATCACTAGTTGTATCCTCTGGAGACAAGCTTTATACTGTGGATCATTAAGGTAGCAGCTAAAACAGAAATGGTGCCGAATTTTTAATAAGGATGAATGGTGACAATTTTATGTTTTTAATGTGCAAGCTTCCCATGTCAATTTTATTTCATGACAAACCCTCTTTAAGACTTACTGCGGTCTCTGGGAGAGATAGAACATGACAAGGTGGTACTTGGACCAGAAAATGTTGTGTACCCTTGGATTATACACAAGGCATTAAGGTCAAATGTGGCAGCACAAACAGAGCCTATGGTTGCCACTTGCCTCTGTATAGTACTTTGGTACAGTACTGTATTAAAAATACAGAAGTAGCCTCAACTAGTAGCAATCAGATATCTCTATAATGCAACACTAGCAGTAGCATGGCAGAATTGTCTCTGTTATAGTCTGTCTGTATTTGAAAAAAAAATGCATGCCTCCATATGAAATTGTATACACTTATTTTGGCGCCGTGTTACTTAGAGCTCATGCAGAGCCATAACACACCTATATGTATACCACCAAAAGATTCATTTACACATTGTTATTGCCACAAAGATCTGAACTACAGATGTAGCAAACAGCTGGCACTATTCTATTAACGCATTTTACCACAGCACTCTACACTATTAACATAGAGTGGCAATAAACATGTAATTGTAACATGTAAATAACATAATACTTAAGATGTAACAATGACATATTCAAGTCATACTTAAAGTTGTTAAATCACAGAAGAATGTAGGATTACTTACTGATCCTCAGGCAGGTCAAAAACCAATTCCTAATAGGATTCAGAAAAGCCACAATGCTATATGGAAAGTTCCCACAGGTGCAGCATACTAGCAGGCAACCCACTCAAACCCTCTATTGATGAAAGGAGTGGCTACCTTAATATCATACCTGCACGAAAATAAAAAATAAATATACCTGGTGTCAACCATACAGTTATGTACATTGCTTCATGCTGGTGTAACAGCCAATTGTTCATTCCTCTGCTTTTTGATTGGGCAAGTTGTCCAGCAACTTCTAAGTGTGCAAGACCAAAATTGACATTTCATACCTCGCATACTGGCAAATAAAATGGTCAAAAAGGCAGTTTCCAACAGAATATAAAAAAACCCATTGAGCACTGAATGGGAGATTGCAATGCATTTGGTGGTAGTCTTTCTAATCATTGTGTTGTGCTGACATGGGCTGCAAGTGGTAAAGGGATTATCTCACCAGTTTGTCATAGGCAGCTTTAGACTCACACTTTGACTCAAGTAGGCCGAAAACTAATTTTGGCACAAATTGCTAAAAAATCAACTCAAACCCTAAATTATATTAAGGATTATGGTTAGAGATTTTAGGGACTTTAAGGAGTTAATTTACCTTTCAGTGTCACTTTGAGTCCATTGTCACTCATCTGTTGTGACATTAGATATCACTTCTAGTTTACCTAGGTTATCACTATGTTTTTGGGAACCTGAATTAATGTCGGACACACAGGGCCACATGTATGAAAACTGTCTAGGTCTAAAATTCACTTTAAAATTCTATGTTGCCCATAGAAACCAGTCAGAGCGCCCCTTTCATTTTATATAGTGCTCTGGAAAAATGAGAGGGGCGCTCTGATTGGTTGTTATGGGCAACAAAGAGAGTTTTAGACCTAGATAGTTTTCATACATGTGGCCCGCAATGTCCAACATCACATACAAAGTCACTTCCCTTTTAATTACCTACTATAAGGAAAACCTAAGGCAACCAGAAGTAATGTCAATGTGGGAGTAATGCGAGCCCTGAAGCAATAATGAAAAGTAAGTGAATAAATTAAACAACCTAGAATTCCGAGGGTAAGCTTTACTTAGGGTTATGGTTATGGTTGGCAATTGGGATAGGGTTAGAAAAACAATTTGGGTTTGGGACGTTCCAAACAAGTGTCAAACCAAACAGGGCCCTATTTGAGCAACACTAATTATTAACTTTAATGCTTTCCCATAGGAGCTGTTCTGTATAAATGGTGTGTATTCATAGGATTTATTTTTAAATATTTAATTGTTCGGCTGGAGTTTAAATAATAGAAACTGGCTTTTCTGGATACTTTTACTCTATGCTTTTGGCTTGCCTGGCCATGTTTTGCAATTTTTGTTATAGACTCATGTACAGTCTGAATAAAGCCTGTCCTACTACTGTAGTTAAGACTCTTGGGTAGTCTTTACTCTATACAAAGCAATTGTTCCAGCATGGTCCCTTAAGCATATGGCAGCTAAGCTTCTCCACACCTTGTCACACAAATCAGATACTCCCTATGGAGTCCTTCGTTCAACAGCAGAGGCCAAGACATACTACTTAACATTGCACACCGCCTTGAATGGTTGCGCCATTATGCTCAAGAACAGTTTGTCAATAGATTGAATCTAAGGAAAGACTGCTGCAAAAGAGGCAAGAAAAGCATTGCCTTTAGTATCTATTTTTTTTCTTTTAATAAAATTGAGCTATGAAATGCAAGTGTAGACAAACTCTAGGTTTACCATCGTGCATTTGCCATTGTACTTTCAGAAATTAGCATTAATTACATGTAATTTCTTAAACTGAAATCTATCTACTTAAATAATAGGTAGTTGATCTTATAATTGCATGTGTACTCTTTCCTAAAAAATACACTATTTTTAAGTTCCCATTTAAAATAATTAAGCGATTCACCTCTACCTCTCAGTTTGAGTAACACTTTCACTCAGCTGTGAATGTAAAGCGCAAACACCTCTGATTACTTAATTGGATCAATTAAATGGTTATTTGGCTTTTTCTTCCACAGTCCTTTAAAAAACAAGAATAATAAAATAGCATCTAACTTTTTTATTCAGTCGCAATGTGGCATAATTGTATAACTAAGTAATGGATATTCCGAATGCTATTTTTATATCTTGTACTAAAGGGTATGTAATGTCCCTGAGACTTTTATATTCTTAATGTAAGTGCTAAAAGCTAAAAACAAAGTAAAAAAAATAACATAAACACTTTCCTGTAACTTAAAGCAGCTTAAAGCTCAACTGACATTTGCGTAGGAGGCTTCATTAGGTCCAGTTCACTGTGCATCAAAGGTTTCATTAGGAGCATCCATCATACATTTATTCACAAATGAATTAAATAAAATAGTGCAAAATGCAGCGCTATCTCTTCTGTTCAAATGATGGACACCATTCAAGAAACTCATTATAGCCTATCATGAAGTGAGTGAAACATCGCTATTATTTTAGGTTTTCTGTTCCTATATGGGCACAAGAAAACAGAAATCACAGTCTAGATGTGAACCAGACTTTTAGAGACTTACAGATTCTGACATATTTGCCAGAAACTATGGCCTTTAAAAGTGGCAACAACTCAAAAGGATCCACTATAAGTCAGTGGAATATGTGCCCCTTTCTTCACCAGTGGTGTCTGTTGTGCCAAACATCTGGTGCATCAAAAACAACAATAATGATGTCAATGGAGCCTACAACCCTGAGGCCTTATGTTGTTAATAAAGTTTGTTGCAATTAAGATTTGGGGGCACAGTAAACTTTTCAAAATGCCGATGTCTGTATAGCACTATTACCAAAATTGTAGTTCCTAAATGTATGATCATATGCAACAAAGTTGTTGCAGAAATGCTGTCACTGACAGTTCCATCCTATATACTTTTATGTGTTATTTGTGCATGGATTTTATGGTTGGATACATATGCATGGATTTCTACGAACCTCATTTATATAAATGGCAGAGCACACACACTGTTAAAAAAACTGTAAGGAAAAATGTTCCTATAGCAAGCTGTGCTTTACTTGGGTATGTCCCTCACCACTACTTTAAATGTGTTAACCACACCATCAACACAAGAATAAAAATGTAAGTGGAACATAACAACACTTAATTAGAAGGTGAAGGGCAGGTGTACATTACCAGCAAACAAGCATAATTTTAAACAATAATACCACCATACAGTCACCATAAAACAGTCAGATATCAGGCCTATAGAGGTGCTCTGAAGAGTATTTTCATGTTGCAGTAAAAAAGAAAATAATACTGAACAGATATAGGCAGAATACAAAAGCAATTAAATAGGATATGGTATCTCTCTAGATTTGTCTATTTTACACCTTCTTACTGTCATATATGTCTATCTCAACTGGCTTCAAAATAAAAAAAAACTCATAAGGGTATTAACCTATTTTTATAATGAAACTTGAAACTGGTTAGATTATGCTTAATTACCTAGCTCTGGAAATCTAGGCTTGACTTCTAGTAGCAAAAGCTTGGCTGAGATAAGAAATCCTTGTTATTTGAAAGTTAACGGTTCCCTGTTCTTATACTGTTGGGAGAAATCAGTATATGGGTAATGAAGGAACAACAGAGCCATAATGTGTTAATTTAGTTCTAGTGGAACTAAGCTTAAGTCCCTGAACAGCTGGTTGTTGGGGTGCAAGGTGGCAAAAAAGACAATAAATAAGTCTGACAAACTAGGTCTTCAGTACTTGCTATCAGTTTTAAAGCTAAATACACAAACCTCCAAAATCTCTGTGCAATTCTAGCACATGATAATGTGCAGTGCTATAAAACTTAATTTATACTTATGACCAACTCTTTTTGTATGTCAGATTATGTGTTTCTAATATATGACAGTGATTTGCCAAATTTCTTCTTACTGTTCATATTCTCTGTACTAGAAGCAGAGCTATGACTTAATATACCTCCATCAGGCCAAATTATGGATCTATTTCAGCCCTTTAGATATTTAGATATTTTATCTACACTTCTACGGTTGCTGTTTTATTTCTTAGATAGATTGTAAGAAAGCATAATACCATAGTATGCAAAAGCACTTAAACGGTCACTATTTATATGCATATAAAAAATAAAATCTTGCAGTTTTCACTCTGACCTTTAATAATAGTCTGATATTTTCTGTTCTGTAGAGATCACTTCTTAGCAGCCTACTTATTATCACCACAGGCTGGATTATAATAAAGGGTGCACCAATGTATAGATAACAAAGAATCCACCTTTCTCTATAGGTGATGGTCACAGTTCACCCACCTTCCGTATCTTTCTGCATAGTGGCACCTGTACAGGTCACTGAGCATGCCTAGAAAACTCCCCCATACAAATCAGTGAGTCATCTCCTGACATCAGTTTCCTATGTTTATATGGCTGTTATAAAGTCTCTAAACTGTTTTTATCAAAGTAGACCTGTAGCTAAGGCAAGATGGTTGCCCCATAATTCTGTACATATGTACAGAAAATACAATTAAAAAATCTATAATCAGAGCCAGAAAAAAAAGAAAAGAGAGGTGAATTTCAGTATCTGCATTTAATTAGTGAAAAGAGAAATCTATACATCTCCTTTAATTAAAATGATCTAGGCAAAATATATGTAGACTATGTAGACTGTGTTATTAGTACTGAATGGCCTGAGTAGACAGCAAATGATTTAGTGATTCAGAAAACATCAATGAGAGAAATCCTGTGTTTTGTACTCCTGAGACTTTGCACTTGGCATAGTACAGAATTAGAGTTTTGCCCAGAGCGTTTGTGTATATTGGCTATTGCTGGTGGTATCATCTGACTGACAAATGGACCACTATTAGTCATCAGATTGCATTTGGCCAATACCAGCACAAACTTTTGCAAACAATACATGGGCAAATATTTTTTTTATTCAACCATTATGGTCACCTTTAGCCATCGAATATGTACAAAATTCATTGACTAAGTCCTTGTAAATTGTCATTCAGCTCCTATTGAACTTCAGGGTTCAATGCATGTAAATTGGTTTGCACTTGAATGTGTTTTAGTTTAAAATAATTACTTGGCATTAAATGAACTAGGGGTAAAGTAACGGTTGTATTCAATGTGCTTACTTTAATTGATTGAGAATAGCACTCAAACTATTCAACTAGCCCAACTTAAATGTGTATTTTTTTAAAAAGTGATTGTTTGTACAAATTAGGAAATAATTTGAAACAAAAATAGTCCTATTTTAAAAAAATATGAACTGAAACTGTACCCATGACCTAATAAATTATATTAAATATATTTTGGTAAAGTGAATGGACATTATTTGTATTTAAAACAAATAAAAACAAATGTCAACCTTAAGTAAGGGTATGTTTACACGGTATGTTGTATCAGATTTCTAATCCGTTTTCCGATGCATGTTTGGATCTGTGTTTTGGAATCTAAACGGATCCAAACAAGCATCTAACAATGTGCCGTGTGAATTACATTGCTTTCAATGTAAAACACGCATCGGCGTTCAGATGAGTGATTGCTGATGTGCGTTTACATGCGTCTTTCTGATGTGTCTTTCAGATCCTTTAAAAGAATTATCATGTCAATTCTTGATCCGAAAGACACAGCGGACACCCTATTTAAAACTATAGGATGCGTTACTGCTGCAGCCCAAACGCATCCAAATACGCACCTGCACCTGGATGCGTTTTGGATGCGATTGGCTTTTCAATGCGTTTTTCGGATCCAAAAACGGATTCAACACGCCTTGTGAACATACCCTAATAGTTATTGTATATTATTATTTAGTGACATTATTTATCTGTAGATTATTTAAATTCATTGTAATTTGCTAGCGGAATTCATAATCTCTGTAATTTTTTTTTTTATTTAATATGTAATTCTTGGAAATTAGTTACTTATCAAAATATGATAAGTTATTTTTTTTTTCCTTAACAGAAGGTCATGCATACTAGAAAGAGGCATATGGAGTTATTTCAGGAATTAAACCAGAAATTTCAAACTCTGGACAGATTTCGGGATATACCAAATACTGGAAGTATGGTAAGTAAAATTATTGTAAATATTTTGAGTCACCAACCATTTCATGCTTATAGAGCTGTGAAAGTTAAAATCTTTCGTAACATTAAAACCACTGACAGTTAAGGTAAATAATGTTGGTTATCTCGTTACAATGCCTATTGTGGCGGGTGAGATATATTATGCTTTCAAACTGCACATTGTATAGTAAGGCCAAATTGTAATGCCTAAACAACTGGATCAGTGCATCTCTAAGCAGTAGTGCTTGTGGGATTTTTTAGGCATTTCATGGCTAGCCCCTACCAAAAAATGGTCCAACAAAGGAGAGCTGGTAAACTGGTGACAGATTTATGGGTGCCCAAGGCTCATTGCTGAATATGGGGCTTGAAGTCTAGCCTTTGTGATTTCATCCCATGGAAGAGCTACTGTAACACAAATTGCTGAAAATGTTAATGCTGGATACGATAGAAAGGTGTCAGAAAACACAGTTCATCAAAGTTTGCTGTGTATGGGGCAAATTGGTCATATTGCCCTTTCTGACTGTTAGGAATATTTGGTCACTGGAATACTTGCAAATTGCCCTATTAGTGGTGAGCAGATGAGGTGTGCAAGGGGATTAGGGATTATGACTATGAAGCACAGCAGGAAAGTAGAGAGTATGTACTTTTAGTGAAGCTACTGAAAAGTTATTGAGATGTATGAGCTTGTCTAATAACATTAGGGGCCACATGTTCGAAAACAGTCTAGGTATAAAACTCACTTTGTTGCCCAGAGCAACCAATCAGAGCACCCTTTTAATTTCATATAGTCCTCGGGAAAAATTAGAGGAACACTCTGGTTGCTCTGGGCAACAAAGTGAGTTTTAGACCTAGGGCTGTATAATGTATGTATAATGTAGCACAGCAAAACTTTATTTGTATTACATAGTATGTGTATATAATTATATGCATATGCGTTCAGTCACTTTATCTACATATAAATGAAGAAAAGATGAGTAAGAGGGGTATACATATTTAAGGATGAATATAAGTGTAATCATTAGCAGCCCACCTTTTAGGAGCCCCACAAATGCCAAAAACAACAAAAACTTTAGTATCTTTACTTGACAGAGAGCTTGTCACATAGATGTGTAAAAGAACAAACTTGTTTATCCATGGTTTTACAGTAAAATCATTATGGGAAGGAGTGATAAGTATACTCATCCCTGGGATTCAGTGTTGTGGAGAGAGTTTTAAATTCTGCATTCTGCCACAGTTAACCAATGTACTGTCTGTCTATAGGCGATGGGCCACATGTATGAAAACTATCTAGGTCTAAAATTCACTTTGTTGCCCATAGCAACCAATCAGAGCGCCCCTCGCATTCATCCAGAGCACTATAGGAAATGAGAGGGGATCTCTGATTGGCTTCTATGGGCATCAAAGGGAATTTTAGACCTAGACAGTTTTCATACATGTGGCCCTATGTGTGCTTAATTCCAAAAGAGGTTGTGTGATGAAAAACAGGACTGACAGGATACTACTAACTACTGACTACTGACAGGATAGATTATAATGTATGACCAGTAGGGCCCTCACTGAAAGCTAAAATAGCAGCACCAATTCCAATAATCCTGTTTACTGCTTGTTCACACTGAGCTGAAGTCTGAATGGATTAATGGACTCATATACACATTTCTGCTCCATTAGTTTCTATAGGGCTATTGAAAACGATTTAGTGTTGTACACAACTGTTCTTGTCAGTAATTAAGCAATAAAGAAGAATGAAGAATTGATTTTTGGCGTAATTAAAAAAAAAAAAAACAGAAACCCTGATTTAAAATTGGGGTTATGTTTTAATACTGGTTTGTAGGAGTTAATTTACCACTCTGTGGTGCTTCAAGTCTACCAGCGCTCTCAGTATAGTGTCATCTTTGGTCCACCAACAGATTAGGATCCTAAGTTTGGACCAGAAGTTATGCCAGACCAGAAGTGACGCCCGATTAAGTGGCACAAAACGATAAGCTAATTCTTACAAACCAGTAAAAAAGCCTAAATCAATTTTGGGTTAGGATTACATTTATGATTAGGGTTAGGATCCTAGGTTTCAGATGTCCTGAACCAAATTTATTCACAAGTTCAGTTGAACTAGTGTTGAATCAAATAGTAAGGTGTTCGAGCAACATTAATGTTTGTTATTTATCTGTTTTGTGTCTTATGCCTGTATTGGCAAAGCAGATTTACATAAATACATGTAAAATGTATGGTACATTTTGTATTAATGCATGTTTCTAGCCAGCTGAGAGAGGTTAACCCCACAGTACAACAGTCATTTATACCATTGTTTCTGTTTGTATGCTTTCTAAACAGGATAACCCAGCAGTAAACAAGAATCCATGGGACAGTTACAAAAGCTCAAGTGAATATCAACACTATACAACAATAAATGTATTAGATTCAGAAGCAAAAGATTCTTTAGAACTTAGACCCTCAGAATGGGAGAAGTGTCTAAATTTGCCTTTAGATGTACAGGAAGGCGACTTTCAAACAGAGGTTTAATATTACTATGAAAAAAGACTGAAAGAAGAAAACAAGTCATTTGCACTGACAAAAAACTTAGAAGCCTGGCGCCTGGACTTTTGAGACAAATTCATGTCAGGAACTTCATGTGCCAAACGTCAGTGTTCTTTATTTTTTTTTTTTCCTTTTTATTTTCCTTTTTCTTTTCAATTTCTTGTCTTCTCTCACTAGAAAATCTAGTGCAGAACCAGGTGTACAAATCTTACCATCATGTGTTGTAAGTACCCGTGGAATGGATTTGTAAGGTAATCTTTATAGATCAACCTCAAACAACAATTCATGTTGTAACAGCTTCATTTGGTTTAGTTTTCAAAAAACTTCACCATGAAGCACAATGTATATATGCAGTTTTTAAAATTTATAACAGTCTGTTTGGCCATTACTACACTTTTTACTTTATAATATAAAAAGCAAATTTTTTGTCATTAAATGAATGTTTGTTGAGCTACGTTCTTCATTGCTTTAAATGCAATAAAGTAATAATCTCACTTTTATATGAATAATATATTTCACATCTTTATTATTGCAGTTTTATCTTGAAAGCTCATGGTGGCTTTCTCTGCTGCAGCTCTGTATAAAATATTTAAAATGTTGTATGGTGTAAATAAACTTTTGTCTACAACCCTGTTTCTGTTGTCTTCTGTAACACATAAGAAATGTTTGTAGAAAATGAGGAAAATGCAAATTATAACTTACATATGGCGGAATAGCCATTTTAAGCGTAATATCAACTTTATGTCCAGTTTACAATTTTAGATGTTTTTAACTTATTCTAAGATAATAAGCTATTTCAAATATAAAGTATGTGGTACCCAGAAAATATGGAACTAGCTTTATTTAAAATGACTGATGTTTTTAGCAATCAAATCTTCTTCATTGTACAATAGAAAATAATGCACTTTTCTATTATTCTCCTTGAATCAATTCCATTTACAGTGGTGCCTCATGTTACAATGGCCTTAGGATACAATATTTTTAACACACAAAGGTTTTTCCCTTTGACATTGCATTTTTAAACCAGACTCACCATACAATCTCCCAGACACTGCTGACCTGCAGCACAGGTGATTGACTGGGAGATCCAACCAATTATCATGAATATATTACATGTAAAACCTCTGTATTTGTAAAGTACATGCAGTGATTGGCGGTTTAGTATCACCTCTCTACATTACAGTGTGGTACTACATGGTCTGTACCGGTCTTTACATCTGCCAGGATAAGATGCTCTTCTGGCCACCAGATGAGGGTGGCCCCATTTTTTTTTCTGGTACACTGAAGCAGACTTATCGATACTGAGCAATACGTGTAAACTTAGACTAGACAGTCCTCAAAAGTTCCACATTTGTCATAGTGCTGATATATCTGGCATATGTTTACTGTCTAGTCTAAGTTTACATCTCCTATAACTTAGCTTGCTTTATGTCAATAATTGTGACCCATTCTTTTGCTGCACTGCATTGCACAATAAGCCATGCACCCTTTCATCGGAAGTTCCCCAAGGCCACATCCCTTTTGCGAGACAAGGCACAGATGTGTCTAGAAACTGTGTAAAACACATAATAAATGTGGCCTTAAGCATGTACACCAGTATTTTTAATGCATATTGTGCCAGCTTTCTGTCACAATTGCCATATTAAATGTACTCCATTAGTATATCACCAAAGAAGCTCCTGTCCTCATCATAGAAAGTGATTTTCAGCTCCAGCAGCTCTTTCTCATTTTATATGTAAGAACCTGCTTTATCTGTAATAGTTAACTGTTTAACTATCTTTAATCTTCATTTTGCATTATGTTGGGTGACATTTTGGGCTTCAGAACCAATTGCTAGTTTTCCATACAGTCATGGTTTAAACATACAATGATCTCCTCAAAACCAATTAATATTGTAAGCTGAGTGGCCATATAAAACAGGAACATTCATTATTTACCTTTAGAAGATGAAGATCTGCCCAGGTCATATAACATACACAGAGGTTCACAACTTGTTGAGATCTTAGTTTTGTAATCAGTTGAGCACTTATGTGACTATCACATGGTCATGTCATGGTCTTCCCTTACGAACGCTGATCACGGAACCCGGGATATTTTGAAACTATCACATGGTCATGAGTATACAGTCTTCAAAGATGTAACTGTTCAGTGACTGTATGCAGAGATAGTAAAAACAATGAATAATTGAAACCCAGCATATGCTTCATAATTTCATTTGCTATTTTCTTTACAAAATGAATTATATGTATCTGATGGTAGAATAATATGGTGTGAGCTCTGAGATTAATTATTTTCTAAAATATCATTATTAGAAATGGTCAAATGATAATATTGTCTCTTATCAACATTTAATGGGCATTTGTCTTTTTTCAACAGTACTAACTATGTAATTATAATTTGGCTCTAAACACTGATCTTATTGCTGCTATATGTATATAGTTCCAAATAACACATATAAATACTGGAAGGGGTAGTCTCATCCTTACTGTAGGACCAGTGGGGTGTCCAATCTTTCTGATCTTCACTAACCCTGAAAATAAAAGTCTACAGTGCTAGTGTTATGTTGTGTCCCAGCCACCTGGTTGTGTAGTTAAAGAGTTGTTCCCATCTCACACATTGATGGCATATCCATGGGATATGGCAGCAATGTATGATAGATGTGATTCCCAACTCTGATACTTGCACCTATCTAGAGAACAGGTCCCTAAAAGTCTCCATTTAGAAAGAAGAGTAGGTCGGGCTTGCTATTAACACTACTACTCTCCATTCTGTTCTGTTAGACCACGGGTGTCAAACACAAGGCCCACGGGCCGCATCCGGCCCGTTGCCTTGTGTTGCCCGGCCCGGCACTTGTTGCTGAGCTCTGCTCAGCTACGGAGACTAAATGCAGCTGCAGACACTGCGGAGGGCACGGCTGCTGCTTTGTGCCCCTCCACGCCTCAGTGTCCCTACTGGCAGCATCAGGGCTGTCATGATTCCGGATGCTGCCAGCGCAAACATCAAGGAGAGAGACCTATTGCCGCGGCCGCGCAGCTCCGCAGCGGCTGCTTCACTAGCTGAGACAGAGACAGGCAGCACAGCTCATACAGTCAGGGGGCGGGGCCAGCAGCTCAGTGCACAGTAGAAGAGCACAGACTGCCTGGCTCCGCCTCCTCAGTGCTCCGCCCCGCCCCTTGCAGGCCCGGAGGACACTGAGCAGAGGAGCTTCTTGTCAGGCAAGAAGATGCCTGCTCCTGCTGAAGACCAATCAATGAGGCTGGTAAGTGGCTTCACTACTGGGGCCTTACCAGCTAGTCCTCAACCTCCCCACCAGGTCCTATCAGGTAACCCCCCACTCCATATCTTACCAGTTAGCCTGCCTCCCCCTCCCTGGGCCTCCACCATATAGCCCCCTGCCTCCCCCCTGGGACTCCACATCTGGCCTGCCTCCCCCTCCCTGGGCCTCCACCATATAGCCCCCTGCCTCCCCCCTGGGCCTCCACATCTGGCCTACCTCCCCCTCCCTGGGCCTCCACCATATAGCCCCCTGCCTCCCCCCTGGGCCTCCACATCTGGCCTGCCTCCCCCCTGGGCCTCCACATCTGACCTGCCTCCCCCCTGTGCCTCCACATCTGGCCTGCCTCCCCCCTGGGCCTCCACATCTGGCCTGCCTCCCCCTCCCTGGGCCTCCACCATCTGGCCTGCCTCCCCCTCCCTGGGCCTCCACCATCTGGCCTGCCTCCCCCGCCCTGGGCCTCCACCATCTGGCCTGCCACCCCCTCTGGGCCTCCACATCTGGCCTGCCTCCCCCCTGGGCCTCCACATCTGGCCTGCTTCCCCCTGGGCCTACACCATCTGGCCTGCCTCCCCCTCCCGGGGCCTCCACCATCTGGCCTGCCTCCCCCTCCCCGGGCCTCCCCCATCTGGCCTGCCTCCCTCCCTGGGCCTCCACCATCTGGCCTGCCTCCCCCCTGGGCCTCCACCATCTGGCCTGCCTCCCCCCTGGGCCTCCACCATCTGGCCTGCCTCCCCCTGGGCCTCCACCATCTGGCCTGCCTCCCCCCTGGGCCTCCACCATCTGGCCTGCCTCCACCATCTGGCCTGCCTCCCCCCTGGGCCTCCACCATCTGGCCTGCCTCCCCCCTGGGCCTCCACCATCTGGCCTGCCTCCCCCCTGGGACTCCACCATCTGGCCTGCCTCCCCCTGGGCCTCCACCATCTGGCCTGCCTCCCCCTGGGCCCCCACATCTGGCCTGCCTCCCTCTCTGGGCCTTCACCCTCTGGCCTGCCTCCCCCCTGGGCCTCCACCATCTTGCCTGCCTACCCCTCTGGACCTCCACCATGTGGCCTGCCTCCCTCTCTGGGCCTTCACCCTCTGGCCTGCCTCCCTCTCTGGGGCTTCACCCTCTGGCCTGCCTCCCCCTCTGGGCCTCACCTTCTTCCTGATTACCATCAAAGGGCTGATTGTAACAGGAATACTGTACAAATGAAACTATTCCTTAATAGCTCTCTTAACTGTTAAGGAGAAGTTACATTTACACAGTTCTAAAATGAGGTCGGCCCTTTAAGGTACGCCGTGAGGCTGATGTGGCCCCCGGTGAAAATGAGTTTGACACCCCTGTGTTAGACTTTCAGGCACAGCAAGTATGGCCTATTCTCTGTTCTGAATAAAAACTTTCAGGGGCCCGCTCCTTAGATAGTTGTGGGTACCAGAGGTGGCAGATGCACCTATTACATCCTATCGATATGTCATTAATGTGTGAGATGGAAACACCTCTGTAACTGCAGCCAGATCTATTTCCATTCACTTGAATAGGGCCCTGCTGCAGTTCCTTGCACAGTGCTTGACCAAGGTGCTGCTGTACAGGGAGAAATAGTGAAGAGGACAAGGCTCTAGTCATAAAGTGATGCAATATCCTTGCTCTATCCATGTTATAAAATGGGAAAACTATTTTAAAAGGAACATTGGGCCTATTGTATAAAACTATTACAATCAGGTACAGGAAATGTGGCCTCATGAAGCCAATATGATAACTGCACAGAATTTCGATAGGTTGCTATGGGCAACATCTCAAGTACTTGTCAGTGGTAATTTAGATACATTTGGCCTCATATACAGTGAGGTCCATAAATATTTGGACAGAAACAACCATTTTCTAATTTTGGTTCTGTATATTACCTCAAAGAATTTTGAATAAGACAACTCATATGCAGTTGAAGTTCAGACTTTCAGCTTTAATCCAGTGAGTTGAATAAAATGATTGCCTAAAAATGTGAGGAACTAAACCATTTTTAAACACAATCCCTTCATTACAGAGGCTCAAAATTAATGGAAAAAATTAAATAATTGTAAATAAAATGTTAATTTCTAATACTTGTTGAAAACCCTTTGTTGGCAATGACAGCCTGAAGTCTTGAACTCATGGACATCACCAGATGCTGTGTTTCCTTCTTTTTAATGCTCTTCCAGGCCTTTACTGAAGCAGTATTCAGTTGCTGCTTGTTTGTGGGCCTTTCTGTCTGAAATTTAGTCTTTAGTAAGTGAAATGCATGCTCAATTGGGTTGAGATCATGTGACTGACTTGGCCATTTAAGAATATTCCACTTCTTTGCTTTATTAAACTTCTGGGTTGCTTTGGCTTAAAGTTTTGGGTAATTGTTAATCTGAATTATGAAACACCGACCAATTAGTTTAGCTGCATTTGGCTGGATTTGAGCACACAATATGTCTCTGAATACCTCAGTTTATCTGGCTGCTTCTGTCCTGTGACACATCATCAATAAACAGTAGTGACCCAGTGCCACTGGCAGCCATGCATGGCCAAGCCATCACAGTGCCTCCGCCGTGTTTTACAGATGATGTGGCATGTTTTGGATCATGAGCTGTACCGCGCCTTCGCCATACTTTCTTCTTTCCATCGTTCTGGTAGAGGTTGACCATAGTTTCATCTGTCCAAAGAATATTCTTCCAGAACTATGATGGCTTTTTTACATTTTTTTTTAGCAAAGTCCAACCTAGCCTTTTTATTCTTGAATGCATATGAGTGGCTTGCACCTTGCAGTGAGCCCGTCTACATCCTAGCGAGTGTTGTTCACTTTGTTGGTTGTTGTGAAGGGGTTTCTCTTCACCATGGAAATTATTCTGCAATCCTCCACCACTGTTGTCTTCAGTGGGAGTCTAGGTCTTTTTGCATTGATGAGTTCACCAGTGCTTTCTTTCTTTCTCAATGTGTACCAAACTGTAGATTTTGCCACTCCTAATATTGTAGCAATTTTTCAGATGTTTTTTTTTTTCTTTTTTCACAGCTTAAGGATGGCTTGTTTCACCTGTATGGAGAGTTCTTTTAACCGCATGTTTTCTTGAAAGCAAAATCTTCCAAATGCAAGGACCACATCTCAAATCACCGCCATGCCTTTTATCTGCTTGATTGAGAATGACATAATGAATTGCCCACACCTGCTAATGAAATAGTCGTTGAGTCAATTGTCCAATTACATACGGTCCTTTTAAAAACAGGGTGGCACATGTTAAGGAGCACATGTTAATTTTAATGTGGATACCCTCAAATGAAAGCTGAAAGTCTGGACTTTATGTTCATGTACATTATATAACTATAACATTAATATGTTTTAGTAAACAGGAAAAAAATGTGTCAGTGTCCAAAAATGTATGGCCTTAACTGCATGAAAACTGTCTAGGTGTAAGACTCTTTGTTGCCCAAAGCAACAAATCAGAAAGCCCCTTTCATTTTTTCCGAGCACTATTTGAAATGAAAGGGGATCTCTGACTGATTGCTACGGGCATCAAAGAATGTCTTACACTTAGACAGTTTTCATATATGCAGTCCATTAAGTCCATTGTGTTAGTAGCTTGCACCATGTTTATGTTTGCTCTTTGGTGCAGATTATTATAAAGTTCTACACACCAATATAACTACATCTTGTTCTACGGTCTACATGTTTATAGTTTATCTATCATGCCCATTCTTCCTTTATGTTTATGTTAACAAGGCATAATTGCACTGCAATACGCCCGACATACGCCCTACAATTATGGTAATTCATAGCTCTAGTTGAGGGCTATTAATGGCAAATGTTTTCCCTGGCGTATAATATGCGATGGGGAAAACAATTCACATGTCACTTCTTCCCAGCGCTTACATGCCGGGGAGAGTGAAGGTGAATGGGATTACTTCTAAAACACCTGGCTTGTTGAAACACGCACAGTACACACCGCAATATGCCGTGTGAACATTCCTTTAGATGTCTGAATCGAACTACAAACGACCTCTCACAACCAATAAGAACGTACTGAAAAATTAGAAGTTTCTAGTTAGATTTTCAGTTCCCCTGAACACCTTGTGATTTGTTCTTTAGGCAGTTGTCTTTTCTGCTTAACCCTTGTCTTGTCTCTCATACTGTAGTATCAATCTAAAAGCACTTCATTGGGAAATGCTATTGAATCACATCTATCTGTGAGCAATGTTGTGCTCTACAAGACTGAAAAAAAGAAGAATAAATTTTTATGGCTCTTGTCACAGTATTGTGTATTTGATAGCTAGCTTACTTCTCGTGATTGCTTTTCTCAGGTATTCTGATTGAATACAGCTTTGTTACACAGATGGAAAGTAGGATGTGTATTTTATGCTCTTTTGACAATACAGTGAGTCTAGCTTTTCACATTGGAGAGACAATGGAAATGCATTTGTTGGTTATAAAGTAGGTACACTTGTAACTTTTTTTTTTTTTGCACAACCATTATTTAAGCTTATGTTTATTGGGTCATGAAACTTATTTATTTATTTATTACTTACTGCTAGTCAGGTGTCCTTTAGTCCTAACATTTTTTGGTTACCACTGATATTATCAATTTAGGGTAATTACAGCCTAATGAAGATAATCAGTTTTATCATCAACTTTTCAATTAGTATCGGATGTAAATCAAAAGCACTGAAACCTTGTGACCTTCACATTTACACAGGAATTTACCTAAAAATCTGTTAGTAAAACCTAGTACAGTTTTATGGCAAGGATGAGATTGAATTAAGACACAAAAAAACTAAAACTGAGTTTTCTAATACTTTTTAAAACCTTTCTACCACCTCCAACTGTGCTGAAATAGAAAACTAACCCATATATACTGCATATATACAATCACCATTGTTTCAGCTCTGCCTCTCTTTGGCTTCAGATGCGGTCAGTAATTGGCTGCATTACCATTTATCAGTGATTGACCGGGGGAGAAGAACACTTGGGCTCTGGAAGCACTGGAACCATGGCTATTTTAATACAGTGTCTTGGAAAACCCTTTAAAGGACATTTATTCCCACCACCACAAAAAGTTATAATGAACTTTTCTCAAAAACATGTTCAAAAATACTCCAATTCTTTGGGGCATATTCATAGCTCAATGGCTGGACTAAACTGACCCCAGAAGCTGGCAACTCTGGCCTTTATGCTAACTGGGAAAGAATTAGCAGGTGCAGCTAATTGCTTGAGCAAAAGCTCACATACTCCCACTGCTAGGGGAACAATTAGATGAAAAACTGCACACCAACTTGACACCTGTTCACAACAGCATGCAGAAAATACGCAGTATAATGCATGGGAAGATTGCACAAATGCAAAAATACCAATAAAACAACCACTCACACATTCTCACTGCATGAGGGGGGTGATTGCTGGTAATACCATTGCATATAAACTGGCAATACAGAAGGGTGCCATAAGTACAGATACGTGTGGTACACCATGCTAGCTTACAACCTATTAGTGACACCCATACTATTAGAATAGGCAGGCTGCCCAGAACCTTCTAGGTGTCCAATACAAAACACAGGCACCCTCCGCTCCCCAGCACTGTTGGGCAGATAAAAAATATGACATACTGGAAAAATGTTAAATATGAGGTATTAGTTGGTACCGGGGTCCAAATACACAAGCTCACAAGCCTCGTCACAGCTCCTCATGTCATGTGAGTCTCTACACTAACAATTGGAGTATTTTTTGAGTAAGTAATGTCCCATTTTTTGTATGTTTTGTTCTCAAAAACATGTTGTTAGCAAATCAGAGGAAATTCCTCAGTTTTATACCTAGATAAATAGGTTTTACTTTTATTTTGCCAGAGACAGGTCACAATGTGGTTAGATTTCTTCACTCAGTGGGCAACATGTATGAAGCTCGCCACGTCGGAGCGCAAGTTTTCGAGCGCTCGAACGTGAAAGCTGCACTTCATGTATGTCGGCGCCGGAGGTGCACTCATACATGCGGTGTAAAGTCCACCGCGCCTCGCCAGTGTGTGAGGCGCAGTGCGGGGACTTAGGCGTAGTGTGGGACTGCGCCTAAGATTCGCTGCCCGAGGAGGTGCGCTCATACATGCGGTGAAAAGGTCCCTGCGCCTCGCCAGTGTGTGAGGCGCAGTGCGGTACTTAGGCGCAGTGCAGGACTGCGCCTAACGTATTCCGATTCGAGACAGGATGGAAAACAGCGAAAAATCATTAAACATGTTAGTGAATAGCAAAAAGAGTTGTCTTTCAAATGAATGAATGAATAAAGTGAAAAATCAAAGCTGTCTAAAAGCGAAGAAATGTAGTGAAAAAGCGGATCATTTAAAATCAAAGGGAAAATATATAAGATCGCTCAAGGAATAAATCTCAGCTCTCAGCTCCGTGAGGCATAGAGTATGAATCAAAAAAATGTTTTTATTACGTGTAAAATATTATTTGAAAAAGAGCTTAAACCTTGTAAAAAAAATACATAAATAAAATCACTTTCCAAAAATGAAGAACGGTGCTATATCAGGAATTTGGATATTGAAAATTGCCGGGAAATACAGTAATTCAAATTCTGTTAGCTCTTCTCATTGGTTGGCATAAACCAGCCAATCAGAGTAGGAGCGACAGTGACCCATTATAACCTATGGAGAGTATTGACCAATCAAATGCGGGACAGTTCAAAATACAGGAAAAATGCAGAAAAGAGCTGATTGGTTGAACTAGCGGGGGCTTGGCTATACCGGCCAATCAGAGCACGAGCTACTTTGTCCCATTTTAGTCTATGGACAGATTGGGGCACTGAAATCTCTGCACCGTGAGTCATGCAGTATTAGTAAATAAATCGTTTTTATTAAGTGTAAAACATTCTCTGTAAAAGAGCTGAAACCTTCTATAAACATACATAAATAAAATCCCTAACAACGCGTTTGTCGCCGAGACCGGCACTACATCAGGAATTGCGATATAGAGAATTGCCGGGAAATACAGTAATTCAAATTCTGGAAGCTCTTCTCATTGGTCGGCATAAACCAACCAATCAGAATAGGAGCGACAGTGAACCATTATAACCTATGGTGAAGTATTGACCAATCAAATGCAAAGGCGGGATAGTTCAAAATACAGTAAAAAAGGCAGAAAAGAGCTCAAACCTTCTTAAAAAAAAAACATAAATAAAATCACATTCTAAAAATCAAAAACGGCGCTACGTCAGGAATTAGGATCTAATGCAGACCTCCATGGATGCCATGTTACTACTTATATTGCACCCTGCATAGCCAATGTTGCATACTGTCTTGCAATATCTTATTACTGCAGAACAAGTCACTATATAGTGGTGACATGCGGTGATCACATGGCAGTATTTTTTGGTCCTTGTATACAAAGTGACCTGCATAACGCAGATAACATGTGAATTAAACTGTACAGTGTAAACTCCAACAAAAACTAAACCAAAAAAAAGAAATTTAATTTATTTCCTGTTCACCTCACAAAGAATTGGGGTGGAGCGAGGAGAGCGATTGGGGGCAGACTCTTTGGCTGTATAACTTGTTTGTCTTTGTCCCCTTTTAAAATTAATTTTCTTTTATTAGACAACCCCTTTAAGTAGAAAGAATTTTCCAGGGGACACTAAACCGCAATCACCCATCACAGCAAGTAGGGAATCTGTTGTTAAAAATTAGTGTTCCACAGCCATGGTCTGGGGGTATGGGGCCCAAGCTGAAGTTCTGCACCAGGGACTTAAAGCCTTTAGCTATGCCCCTGCATAGCATAACAGATTATAGTGATCTCTATCTTTCATATATAGTGTGGCCTCTAACCTGTCCATCTGTTTGATCAAATGCACATCTAAAAAACCTATCATATGTTTACCTTTAGTTAAAGTGAAATCCAGTAATGAATGAATTTTAATGACAAAGTTACTAAAGTTGTCAAGTTGTTCCTCTGTACCTGTCCAGGGGACAAAAATGTAGTCCACATATCTCAGCCACAATTTAATACTGTGCACGACATGGGATGACTTAAATGAAGATTCAAAAATATTAGCATAACTTGGAGTGATAGAGTTCCCCATCGAGGCCCCTTGTCACTGCTAGTAAAGGTCTGAGCTAAACCTAAAATAATTCTTTGTAAGTATTATATGCAATAATGAAAGTAGAAACTAGATCATTTGGTTGGACAGGCTAGGGTCGTCTATCAATTTTTTCGCAGACAGCATTAAAGGGGTTTTATCGTTACAAAGATCATGTCTCAGATTATGGGGACAGTAAAAATAAGCACTTTTGTAATTGGGTTGCATTACCTCTGTCACTTGGTTTAGCAGATATCAGCTTCGCTGTAAATCTGTCTTCTATTTCTGCTGTTGCTGGTCAGAACGCCCCCTGGTCGATTCCTGTGCCCTAGACACGCCCCCTGCACTGTGATTGGCTGGCTGACATTTCATTCAGCCTGTTGGGATATGCCCCTAGACAGGAAATGTCATGGCCACGCCCCCTGCGCTGTGATTGGCTGCCTGCACACTCTGTGTTTACTCCCCTCTGAGCTGTTAAAATCGATAGTGAAACTGGTGGCTCGATGTACATCTCAGCTTTAGGGGGAAGGATCTGGGCAATTACTTCCTGTTTAAAGGGCTTTTGCCAAGAGGTTGATTCACCTCCTCACAGGTTCAGTCCTTAAGCTGCTACTTTGAAAAGAGGGCGTTCTGTTCCTCAGATCGAGGAGCTGCTTGTGTAGTGCAGTGCATAGGTGATCAGCTTGGCAAGACAGAGGTTGGGAGTTCAAGCCCCATTGTTTTTTTTAATTTTTTTTTTTATAAATTGTACACATATGTAAAGATATGAAAATATATGTGTAGACATCTATAATTTTATTTTTATACACACACACAAAGCTCCTCTATATAGTGTCCCATCCTCACAGTCACACCAAGCACTTCCAACATATGTGATACAATGCATATACTCTCGGGGATGAGACATGATATAGGGGAGCTATGTATGTGTATATATATCATTATAGAGATTGACATATATATTTTAGGTCTCTCTACATGTGTGTAGAATTTAGGGGGGGGGAAATATACCCTGTGAGGGGACTAGAACTCCAAACCCCTTCGTTGTAAAACCAACACTCTACCGCTACACCATCAGCCCAAGTCAGTTACAGGTTGAGCAGGTTCTTCTCTCAAAGCTGATTTGCTTCTCCCCCCCCACTGTTTTCATTGGTATCACTGACAGCAAGCAGAGATCTTTACTTGAAGCTGACATTTGTCCTTGTAGTTGAGTAAAGGTCTCTGCCTGTTGTCAGTACAATTTGGTTGAATACCACTAGAACAGAAGTTAAAGCTGCTGGCTTTCAGTGTGTAAGCTAAGAGATATAATGATATAATAGGTGCTTGCTGCAGCTTGTGGAGCCTCAAGGCTGCAGACATAAGCATGCAGGAGGCTACAGAGCTGTTATATCCAGACAACCCTCTGCATCCCCTGCTTCAAACAAAATGATGATGTTACAGTTCTTCAGTGAGGGGAGACACACCTCGTGGGAGGGGAGACATGCCTGCTGAGAGGAAGAACACGCCCCTGGATTTCAAACTCAATCTGAGAAAATTAGCAGAACATCACGGGCAGCTCAAACGATAAATCCCCTTTAAGTCCTTCATCAGAAGGAATATTAGTATACAGACTTCTAATGTCAAATGTACAGAGGAACATAACATCACTAACTTTCAACATTATCAAGGAACTCATTTTTGTCTTTAAGACATTGTGGGAGTTGTTTTACTATTTTCTGGAGAAAGAGGTTCGAACACAGAACCAATGCACAAAATAATCGGCCATCCTGGCGCCTCTACTAATGAATTGTACAGTATATCTTTGGGACAAGGTATAGGATAGGGACACAAGGATGTTCTGATGTCAACAATATCCGTATGTCTCTGTTAATGATACCCTGGGTCTCTGAATCTGCCAGAAATAGATTAATATATTCCTTGATTGATCCTGTAGGATCCACATAAACCTTCTGATTGACAGGACTGTCCCTGAGTTGTTTTTATAGCTTTGTGCATGTATTTTTTCCTATACATTATTACTGTTGCCACACCCTGGTCTACATTTTTAATAATAACCTCCATATGTTCTTGTAATTTTTTCAAAGCTTGCATTTTATCCCTAGACATGTCATTAAACCATGCTCTCCTACCCTTATCCCATTTTAAGGACTTCATTTCTCGCCATTTGTTGGAACGAATTTTGCATAACACTCGAGGCTTCAGTATCAAATTTGCTTATTTTCAATAATTTTGTTGGTAGGTTTCTATTCCTTTTCCACTAGATTTCCTGAAAAATGTTCTTAGTCTAATCTTTCTACAAAAGTTATAAAAGTCAATCTCAAAGTCGAATGTTTGTAATCGAGTATTCGATATAAATTTTACCCCTTAAGGACAAAGCATTTTTTTGGTTGACACGTTCGTTTTTTCCTCCCTGCCTTCCAAGAGCCATAACTGTTTTATTTTTCCTTTTACATAGACATATGAGGGCTCTTATTTTGTGGCATAAGATGTACTTTCTAATCGTGTCATTCAATGTACCATAGAATATACTGCGAAACCACAAACATTTTTTTTTACTTTAACATTAAATCCCCCTTGGACATAGGTGTCAAACTGCGGCCCTCCAGCTGTTGGGAAACTACAACTCCCATCATGCATTTATATAATCTATAACAGTGGGAATGATGGGAGTTGTAGTTTCCCAAAAGCTGGAGGGCCGCAGTTTGACACCCCTGCCCTAGGAAGTAGTAAAACAAAAAAAATTCAATCTGGACAATCTTAATATTTTTTTTTTTTTTGCTTGACCGACTTAGAATGGTATCCCTATTTGTATTGTATTTGACTTTGAGGAGTCTACGGTTGTGCAACCTATCATTAGCCAATGTACTGTGTATACCTTATTAAACATACAATCCTTGGTACACCTCTCAAAAGTTTTCAATATTATTGTCATAATTTGGTCTTTAACTTTCAACATTCTTGAATATTTTTAATGGCCAGATGTAGATGTTGCACAGTTACTAACATAAGATCCAATGAATAACTATTGCTTAAAGCATACCATTGTTCTTGACTGCTCATATCATATTTTAACAAAATGGGAGAAAGTGGACTTCTCAATCTGCGCAGTATTTTCAGCACTTTAAGAAACTCTGTTAATATGGAGGCATGTAGTCTGAGATTTAACTCCTTCTTCTTAAGATGTTATTCCTATTTGGGAGGTCAGAATAGGGTTAAAGGATATAACATGAATAAGAAAGTTAAGGTATACATATAGAGTATTTTTAATGGTTTCTGTGTGGTGGACAGCATATCGAGAGCTTATCATTTGCATAGTGGGTGGTTAACTTTCCTATATTGGGAGTCATTGATAAGTTTCGAGTGTGCTTGACAAAGGGGATAGACCCCGAAACGTAGCAGGTTTTGACTATGCAGCTGCTAGAAAGAAAGCTAATGGACTCTGCTCTTAGTTATGTTACCACAAGACTGGACTGATACGTTACCATTGAAGGACTCGAGAATATATAAACCACAGGTCATGTAAAAGTTTGTATTCTGTTATAACTTGTACTGCTGAATGTCATGGCTCCAACTGCGGTGCGTTGTCAGGCCCGCAGATGTGCCTGTGCAGTCGCACCTTGTTTTGGCTGGCACTCACCTATTCCCGTTCCTGCTCCATCCTGCTCCATCCTCCGATTTGGGCTGGCATGTACCTGTTCCTCAAGGCATGATCTGGCTCTTTAAGGTTTAAAGGGCCAGCATGCCCCTGACAACCTCGCATTCACCTCCTCCTTTATAAACCTCGCCCCCTACGCTGCATCCCGGCTGCCATGTCAAGCTGGTCATGTCAGGGGTAGCGACCTGGCACTTTCCCACTACACAAGTTCAACTGGCCTTGCAGCAGGCTCTGACGAAGACCGAGAAGCTCCTTAGACTCCGCACCCTGATGTGGTTTATACCACCACTTGTAGTGGTCCAGTGGATTCACCTCTGCATTCCTGTGACAGTACAAATTGGCCATGAATTCTTCCAGGATGCCCTTGCCTGAACTTCAGGACATCTTGGCTATAGTGGCCCACTAGAATATCCTGATTCGCCAACTTGTGGATGCCATGCACAACCTAGCAGCCCACTTACAACAAGGCACACCTGCTCAACCACCTCCAGCAAGTCTAACTCCTGTTGCCGCTCGTGCCTTAACAGACTAAGATTATCCCTGCCTCTGCATTATGACAGGAACCCTAAGACCTGTAGAGGATTCTTGAGTCAATGCTCCATCCATATGGAGATGATGGCAAATCAGTTCCACTCAGAACGAGCCAAATAGGCATTTATTATCAGTCTGCTGTTGGGCAAAGCCTTGGCCTGGGTCAACCTCCAAGTGTTTCTAGACAGTTTCTGGAATATATTTAAAGAGCCTGGTCGAGTGTCTTCTGCTGCAGCTTCTGTTATCTGCCTATGTCAGGGCAATACCACGGTCAGGCAATTTGTGGTGCAATTCTATACACTCTCGTCTGAACTCACATGGAACAAAGAGGCCCTCAAAATGACATTCTGGCACCAAGAAATCAAGAAAGAGCTGGCCGGTCGAGATCTTCCCTCTACTCAAATAGTCTTTAAAAAAATGGGAATCTAGCAAAAGAACAAACAGTGACTTTTAATGACTTTATTTACTATTTTGCCATAGGCAAACTTAAACTCTATCAGTTCTCAATATATAAAGCACTAAAACTTAAAACTTAACTTTTATTATGTATAACACTTAACATATTAAGTGTGTAGCACGCACTGTGTAGATGCCCTTCCTTTTAGAGCTAGGATCTTTGTAGGGCTAGTCATCGGTTGATGGGGCCGTCCCTTTGGGGACGATCACTCCATCGTTAGGAAGGTGCTAAGCAAGAGAAAGGGTAGGTGGTACCTAATGTTGTGACCTGTATCCCCCCCCCCTTTTTCCTTCTATTTGGGATTGAGATACATATTATGGAAGCGGCTTTTTGGGTCATCAAACCGTGAGTAACAGAAATAGAATTGTATTATTACTTATGCAATTGTGAATGGTGAGAGTAATTCCACCTTGTTGTGAGTATCTGTAGAATATTGTCTCAAACTGAAGTGTATATATTCATAGAGATTGGTGATTTGCTATTAATTAGTGTTTAGAATCTGTATTGTATTTGTAGTATATTTTAATGGATGTATTAAAAGTTATTTTTTAGTGGGGCCCTTTTGGTAATTTCTGTGAATTTGTGATACATGTGGCCTGTTGTCTCCTTTTAGGAGGTAGTATAATCTGTGATTTTTTTGGGCAATCATTCACAATCCGATGGACATAAAACATATAAGGCTTCCCTGTGAGCTGCCCTGCAGCGGGTGACACTGTAGAAATCACAAATTAAAATGTCATGCCTGACCTCCCCAACATGTTTCACCAACTAATTGGCTTCATCAGGGGAAAGAGGTCCGATCCCATGTGGTCTAGCTCATTTCCTTTTATATCATCTTAGGTACACACCCTATTCAGCTGCTGACCAATAGGCCACCAGAGATTCAACAATACCCATACCCCCTTTTTTCCTCTCCTGCATGCATACTGAAACTATTCACTGCTTCTGCTGATGCATTCTTATAAACAACATTCCTCAGGCAAATTCACCATCTCCATAGCGGGCTTGCGCTTTATCTTATCATGCCGCCCGCGCACTGTACCAATGGACATTTCTGCCCTAACTGTGATGGACTTCCCGTCCAACTTCTCTCAAATTACTGCGTCTGTGCGGCTCACCTAGAACGGACTAAGCAGAATAGGTATTACATTTTACAGCACACTACTAACTTTGTCACTTCCCATAAACCTTTTCTCCTCTATGTCTAAGATGCATATAGATTGGGAATACATGCTCCATTATACTGCACACTGCTATCTTTGTCTCTTCCCATAAACCTCTTCTCCTCTGTATCTAATATACATTTTCATTTAAATAAAGCTTCAGGCCTTATGGTTAGCCTGCTTCCCCTCCCACAACTTCACCTCCCACTTTCCCCACTAAATATTCTTTCTTACAGGTCTCAGCTAGTTAGTTAATTAATTAATTACGTTACACTGGAAATATGCAGAAATGCTAGTACATTGATGCTCTATTGTATTTGCATACATTGTATTGCATATATTGTATTTGTGGTTAGCACAAAATCTACGCAGTCGGTAGAAACAATAAAGGTATACATAAATAGATGGTAATTTACTCCCGAACTGCGTCTCGTCATAGCAACGTAAGTGTATATATTATATGATTTAATTGCTAACCAATTCTTTATGCGAAATAAAAATATATCCCAATTATTATTATTATTATTAAATAGAAACTGTGGCCTCATGTGATTAATACTTATCATCATTGCAAAATACTGGGAAAGTGAGGGACAAGAAGGGGGCAGAGGGGGCAGGAGGGGGATAAGGGAAGAGAGAAAAAATTTTTTATGTGAACTCTGGTGCTCTTATAGTCATATATTCAACTATGCTTATACCACTGAGTGTTCTTAATCACATATATTATGTTTCTTCAAAAATTATATAGGGAATCAGCAGGATTATATAAATGCTGAAATTGAAAAGCCTTCATTTAGGCCTTTGGGGTTCAATGTATTGACTGGAAAATGGGCAAAGTCACACGCTGTCTTATGGCATCTGGACAGGTGCGTGCCACTTCACCATTGACACCTTCCATTCCACTTCCAGGTCTCCCTTCTCCATACCAGGAGTTCACTGACGTCTTCTGTGAGAAGCAAGCAGAGACTATTCTACCTTACAGGGCCAATGACTGTCCTACAGACCTCCTGCCTGGCATGATGCCTCCTTAGGGTAGGGTTTACCAATTGTCAGTGCCTGAGACCCAGGCCATGTTGACCTATATTAAAGAAAACTGTCAGAAAGGCTTCATCCTCAACTCCTCAGGCAGTGCCAGGTTCTTCTTAGTGGAAAAGAAAGATGGTTCTCTTTTCCACTGTACTGACTACTGGGTTCTCAACAAGATATCAGTACATTGTTACTATTACACTGTGTGGATTGGAGATGCACGACAAATATTTTTGCTATGCCATGGGACCAGAGTCACAGTTTATGCAAGTCCATTTCCACAGAAATATCACTAGATGAAAAGATTGAAAAAATTTATAAAACTGTGAAATGCATTATAGCATTCAAACTGGTGTTTGAG
The DNA here is from genome assembly GCA_025379985.1 of Phyllomedusa bahiana. Lineage (NCBI taxonomy): Eukaryota > Metazoa > Chordata > Amphibia > Anura > Hylidae > Phyllomedusa > Phyllomedusa bahiana. The sequence goes on along the minus strand of JAODAL010003928.1, from coordinate 22,683 downwards.
ACTATGAAACTCTCTGCCAGATGAACTTGTTATAGTTACTAAGATTTCGAAGAAGGGTCATAAACTCAGGCATTTATGCTAAACACCAGATTGGAGTCGGAAAGGAATTTTCCCCTACAATGAGGACAATTGGCTTGTTCCTCATGTCCCCCCCCCCCCCCTTCCTCTGGATCAACACTGGTTCTGGATGGAGGTCTGTCTTTTTTCGGCCTCGCAAACTATGTGTACTACGGAAAAGGAAAATGTGCCTGGTCAAAATGGGTTTTAAACAACCAGGTCAGGAACTGGTTAAGTTTTTATTAATGCATCAGGCCGAATAAGGTTTTAGAAAATATAAGGCAGATTGTCTATCTATCTATCTATCTATCTATCTATCTATCTATCTATCTATCTATCTGTCTATTTATCTGTCTGTCTGTCTATCTATCAATACATCTGTTTATCTATTTATGAGTGTGTCAAAGATTACTTGGCAGATAGAAGTTAGTGCAGTGAGTTACCTTATGTCAGGACACAACAAAAGCAATTAAAAAAGCTGTGATAACTTTCTATGCCACAGATGTCATAATGCATCAAATATCAAGTTAAGCTTTGTTACATCCGTAAATACCTGTCCAGCTATCAATCTATGGCTGTGACATAAATAAATTGGCAGATATTTCCTATTTCAGAGAGTTTCCTTATGTTGATACACATCAAAGCATTTAAAAAGCTGTGATGATTTTCTGTACTACAGGTATCACAATGCATTAAATTTGAAGTTAAAGAGAAGTTGTCAGTTGGTTTATGCTGCACCATCTGAAAGCAGGATGTGATTGAGGGAGAGAAGCTGAGCTCTGTCATGTACAGGTGTTTATGATTTGGAGCAGAATTTCTGAGTAAAAAAGCAGAGAAAATCTGTAAAAGTGAAAATGAAAGTAATGCTGACCTGATCCACATACAGTGATTGACAGTTTGCTCTATGCACACACTGATACAGGAAAAGCTGTCAATTACTGTATGTGGGTGGAGTAACTGGACTCCTATTGTCTCTTAAGGAGTCCGGTTAGAATTTTCTCAGCTTTTTACTCCTGCTCTGAATCATATAAACCTCTATGTCACAGAGCTCAGCTTCTCTCTCTCTCTATCTCTCTCTATCATATCCTGTTCTCAGATGAGCGGTAACAAACCACCCAACAGTTTCCCATGCAACTCTATCTATCTATCTATCTATCTATCTATCTATCTATCTATCTGTCTGTCTGTCTGTCTGTCTGTCTGTCCCGTCTGTCTGTCTATCTGTCTGTCTGTCTATCTATTGTCACGGTTCGCAGTAGTGGATCCACTGGATCACCGCAAGCGATGGTGAAAGCAACGCCAGGGAGCGGAATCTAAGTAGGTCCCGGTTTTCACCAGAGCCTGCCACAAAGCGGGATGGACTTGCTGCGGCGGGAGTCTACCAGGTCGCTACCCCTAACGAGACTTGCTTGCAGTGGCAGACAAGGTATAGCGTGGTAAAGAATCGTCAGGCAGGCTCGTAGTCGGGGACAGGCAATAAGGTCAGGACAGGCGGCAAAGGTTCGTGGTCGAGGGACGGAGGCAAGAAGTTACGGTACACAGCAGTCAGAACTAGACTCAGGAAACGCTTTCTCAGTAGGCGGTAAGGTACTAAAGATCCAGCAGGGTAACCAGGCTTAAATAGGGGCAGCGACCAGCAATAACAAATTACCGGTGCGCTGGCCCTTAAAATTTAAAACTGGTGGCACGCGCATGCCCTAAGGAGCGGGGCCGCATGCGCCGCGGGGCAGAGACTACAGCAGGAGCGTGGTCAGGTAAGTTTACAGGGGAACATGCCGGGGGATGAGCGGGTCGCATCGCTGCTCAATAGCGGGGCAAGGATGCACCTGCGACCCGGGATGGGGGTCGCAGGGGCATCCGTGACATCTATCTATCTATCTATCTATCTATCTATCTCGTATCTATCTATCTATCTATCTATCTATCTATCTGTCTGTCTTTCTTTCAGTCTATCTGTCTATCTGTCTATCTATCTATCTATCTATCTGTCTGTCTGTATTTCTGTCTGTCCGTCTATCTATCTATCTATCTATCTATCTATCTCTCGAAAAATAGTCAAATTGAATATTTTGATTATGCTCTTGGCTCATTTACAGTTGCAGACTGAAAAATGACCCACCCCCCCCCCCCCCCCACACACACACTGTCTGTTTTCTTTATGTGTTGTGTTTCTTGTCATCTAATGACAAATCACCATTTTCTAAACATGATTTCTCCTCATGTGCACATGCATTTCCCAATTATGCTGTAAATATTGCAGTTTTACAATTATTTTCTACATGACTAAACACCTAAAATGGATTTAAAACCTTTCATTTGTGCTTTTCTTCTGTAAGCAATATATTCATGACTGGATAAGCTTGAGAGCAGTTCTGAAATATGCTAATGTATCACACGGCTTGCATACAGAAAAAAAAAGTCCAGTGTGTTTAATTTCATGTAGGAGAGAGTTTATTCATTAGAGGACTTACAAATCTTGGACTTATTATATATAAATTATGGTATAAGCACACCATTATATGTATTCTGTAGTATGAGACAATGTGAATATGTATAGGAGAATCCAATTACTACTTACAGTAAGGGCCACATGTATGATAACTGTCTAGGTCTAAAATTCACTTTGTTGCCCATAGCTACCAATCAGGGCGCCCCGCTAATTTTTCCAGAGCACTATATGAAAACAAAGGGGTGCTCTGATTGGTTGCTATGGACAACAAAGTGAGTTTTAGATCTAGACAGTTTCATACATGAGGCCCTAAGTGTGCAAAAACTAGTTGGACATTATACATAATTAGATTATAGATTTGATTAGTATCTCGTACAGGTAAAGATTGCTAAAACAGAGGTATTATACATTTTCCTTTGTTTTTTTAAATTCCTTCACAAATCCCTGTTGATTTAGGGAACTGATCATGGTAACTGCCCAATTTAGGTGAAGAAATGTTGCAGAAACTCCAGTGATATGCACCAATGATAAAATGTCTTACTATATAAGCTTCTCCACTACTCAGCCATTAAGAGTGGGTCCCAGCAGACCTGATTTCTTAGTAACAGCTACATTGTAACTATTTTAAAACTGCTTTCAAGATCAATGGAATTCTGGTGTTTGTTTTTAATTTCTCTAATATATGATGATATTTTAGATTAACATGGTCTTAGAACAGAAACAACTCTGTAGCTATCTGAAGCTGACACGTCTGGCCATGACCCATTTGAATAGCTATAGTACAGTGCCACAAGTAACCTACAAGAAACACACATGGTTGAGAATTTGTTTTATTCTTCTTAAGTTAAATTGCAATAATTTTCTTCCAGCCACGTACAATTATTGCATATCAAAGGACTGAGAAAGAGCCATCAGTGTGTCTGACTGAAGCAATTGGAGGGGACAGTGTTGTTACATGGTTAGTGACCTTGCATAGGATTCATCAGGAGTACACCACTTTATAAAAGCAAATTTTGCTGGGTAAAATAGTTTTTGTCACGGTCATTCAGTGATAGGGATTTAATTAATAAGAATAATGCCATATTTACAAGCTCTGATGAGAATTGATGCATAGAATTTGCACCTAAAACCTAAAACCTCATCAAATTGGCTAACATACTACATTGAAAGCTAGTAAATTGCATTTGCCCCATTTACATGCTGCAGGAAAATATCTGCAGGAATTGTTGTCTTTGACATAGAAAACACATTAGCAAAATTAATGGACATAGACGTTAGTCTCACAGATTATCATGCAGATCTGCTGCTAAATATATATCAGTGGCAGTAGTGGTAAACTAAGTGTTAGTTTTGAATTTCTGTTTCAGATCCTTTCCTATATACACTTTTGATTTGTCTTAGGCAAATCCTTAACATATAAACTTAGACTAATTCTGACAGAAACAAATCTATAGAAATGCAATAATTGTCTCTGAAACAGTTTACAAGACATCTCATATAATATTTTACTGGGCCATAAAATCATTACTAATACAGACTTACATGACATAAGCTTTAGGTCAAGGTTTTCTAACTGTAATGTCTGCAGATATCCCTTACTTCTGTTTCGTATTCAGTGTAAGTTTAACCTGTGCTTAGATTTTGAAGTGCACACAGTGCCATCTGCAGGCTACAAGAGGAACAAAAGCCTCCTACCCAACATACAGGACTGCAGTAAGGAGGGCGTGTTGTACCTTCTTTCCAAAGTCATTCTTTGACATCCTCTGTAATTGTAAATTTATAACCATTATGTAAGGATTCCTACAGTGTTAATCCTACAGATCCTTGAATTCACATGTAGGTAGAAAGAAAAATGCACCTGTTACACAAAATCAAAATATGATGAAGAAAGAATCAATTGCAAAGAACAAGAACATAGTGTAGCATTTTTGAAGCTTATGAGATAATTATCATCTACCTATATATAATAATATATATATATTATATATATATACATATAATATATATATATATATATTTTATATATATTTACATATATATATATATATATATATATATATATTATATATATTATATATATATATATATAATAGGAATATATATATTGGAGTATATATATATTCCACATGGATTTTCTTTGATATATATACAGTTTTTTTCAATGAAGCTAACATTAAATGAATCAGAAATACACTCTATACATTGTTAATGTGGTAACTGACTATTCTAGCTGCAAACGTCTGGTTGTTAATGTAATATATACATAGGTGTATAGAGGCCCATTTCCAAAAACCATCACTCCAGTGTTCTAATGGTACATTGTGTTTGCTAACTGTGTAAGAAGGCTATTGGATATTTTAAAAAACCCTTGTGCAAGTATGTTAGCACAGCTGAAAACAGTTTTGCTGATTAGAGAAGCTATAAAACTGACCTTCCTTTGAGCTAGTTGAGAATATGGAGCATTACATTTGTTGGTTCGATTAAACTCGCAAAATGGGCAGAAAAAGAGATCTTTTATGTGAAACTCAACAGTCTATTCTTGTGCTGAGAGAAATTTCCAAGAAACTGCAAATTTTCTACAACGGTGTGTACTACTCCCTTCAGAGGAGAGCACAAACAGGCTCTAATCAGAGTAGAAAGAGAAGTGGGAGGCCCCGCTGTACAACTGAGTAACAAAACAAGTACATTAGAGTCTCTAGTTTGAGAAATCGATGCCTCACAGGTCCTCAAACTGGCAGCTTCATTAAATAGTACCTGCAAAACACCAGTGTCAACTTCTACAGTGAAGAGGCAACTCCAGGATACTGGCCTTCAGGGCAGAGTGGCAAAGTAAAAGCCATATCTGAGACTGGCTAATAAAAGGAAAAGAACAACTGAAAAGATGCTGGAAGAGTGGCTGACGCCATCTGTCAAGCATGGTGGAGGTAATGTGATGGTCTGGGGTTGCTTTGGTGCTGGTAAAGTGGGAGATTTGTACAAGGTAAAAGGGATTTTGAATAAGGAAGGCTATAACTCCATTTTGCAATGCCATGCCATACCCTGTGGACAGCGCTTGATTGGAGCCAATTTCATCGTGCAACAGGACAATGACCCAAAGCACACCTTCAAATTATGCAAGAACTATTTAGGGAAGAAGCAGGCAGCTGGTATTCTATCTATAATGGAGTGGCCAGCGCAGTCACCAGATCTCAACCCCATTGAGTTGTTGTGGGAGCAGCTTGACCGTATGGTACACAAAAAGTGCCCATCAAGCCAATCCAACTTGTCAGAGGGGCTTCTGGAAGCATGGGGTGAAATTTCTCCAGATCACATCAGCAAATTAACAACTAGGATGCCAAAGGTCTGCAATGCTGTAATTGCTGCAAAGGAAACATTCTTTGATGAAAGCAAAGTTTGAAGTAGAAAATTATTATACATAAAATAAAAATAAAAATCATTATCTCTAACTTTGTGAATGTGTGGACTATACTATTCATTTTGCAACTCATTTGATAAATAAAAGTATGGGCTTTCAGGGAAAACACAAAATTGTGTGGGTGACCCCAAACTTTTTGAACGGCAGTATATATATATATATATATATATATATATATATATATATATATATATATATATATATATATATATATATATGTAGATAAATATGTAGGTATTTGTTCCTGTGTGCATTTGCAAACATTAATCTTGGATTTTATATCTTTCTTTTGGAGTGATGGCTTCTTCCTGGCAGAGTGGCCTTCTGCCCATGTTGATACAGTACTCGTTTCACTGTGGATAATGATACACTCTTACCAGCTTCTACCAGCATCTTCACAAGGTCTTCTTTCTTGGCTTGAAATGCAAATGTTGGAACAAAGCATGTTCATCTCTGAAATACAGAACCTGTCTCCTTCCTGAATGGTATGATGGCTGGACATTCCCATCTTGTTTGTACTTGTGTATAATTGTTTGTACAGATGAACAAGACACCTTCAGGTATCTAGAAATTGCACCCAAGGATGATCCAAACTCGTGCAAGTCCACAATTCTCTTTCTGATATATTGGCTGATTTCTTTAGACTTCCCCCATCATGTTACACACTGAGGCAGTGTGTTTCTGGTGTGCATTAAAGAATTAGAAGCTTCCAAATTCCTGACATCATCAAATAGGCTGTCCCAAATTGTTTAAAGGAATAGTAATCCTAGTGTATGTAAACTTCTGACTTTGCAGAAAGTAATAAAAAATGCCTTAAAAATTCTCTCTCTCATTATCCTGGCATTTGGCGAATATAAACAATTTTGGTAATCCTAATTGACCTAAAACGGGGAAGGTTTATTCTGATTTCATGTCAGATAGTGAGAAAAACATGCATATGTGTCTTTTTATATAATGTATGTACACTTTTGGCTTCTGGCACTATATATATAGTAATGTACAATTAATTTGCATGGCTACCAGCACAATTTAAATGTAGCTAACAACAGTGCAATGTTGTAGCAACAGAATGATCTAGAAGTTACAGTTAAATAGCTCAATAATGTTGAAAACAGGGATTACATTGGCAATATTTGATTACATTAAGGATCATGAGCTAAAGTTCATTATAGATAAAGAAAACATTTGACATTTTGGGGATTTTCCATTTTTGAATACAGATGCTTTGTTAAAAGATGCCAAGTGATTTGTTCAAAGAATATCCAAGGCCACTTTTTACGCTTGTCTGCTTTTTGTTTGAAAACCCATTGATGGTCATTCATAGTTTTCTGATTTTGGCTGAAATACTCAAGAGTCTGGAATGTCTAGACTGAGCACAACATCTTACAATTTTTACTACAAAGTTTACTTGCACATTGCAAGTACATAGATCTATTGCCAATTAAAAGAACAAAAACGTCTAAAAATGGATGATAAAAGTTAATAGAAACTAATCTGCCCACAGTGTTGGCTGTTCTGTATGATTTCTTTCATGTTTATTTAACAATTTTGAAGAAAGATTTGAGAGGACATAGAAGATAATCTTTTCTTACTTGTTCCATTTTCATATGGGGAATGACTGCAGGGGGTTAGGCTTAGTACTCCTGGCCTCCTAGAGGTATATTCATATGACTGATTTTTCCCTTGGTGGTAACCCTGGATTTCAGCTGCAAACATTTGCTTAGTCTAGGTGTTTTTAGCCCAAGTTCAAGAGGGATAATCTGCACACAGACTGCCTGATATAAAATCAGATAAAATCTGTAGTGTAAAAAGTGCAGTAGTTTATTACATGAACTATATTGCCAATTTCCATTGCAAGCAAATGGACCAGGATTCCAGCTGTTTTGCTTGTAGATTCCAATACAGAATCTGCATTAAAAAAATTCCATTTAAACCTACCCTTGTTCCGTCAGAGCAGTGGGGGTCAGTCCTGCTGCAGGATTTTTAAAATCTAGGAAGGGGAAAGAACCAATATCATGGGACAAAAAGGAATAAAAATCTAATTGTAGTGTAGTGACAGAAAAAAAGCTACTTTGTTTCCCTTTGAACTATTTTATGTTTTGCTGTTTTGTGTATTTTTGTGCTGCAGGCATTGCATTTAGACATAATTATAACGCACTTTAATAAACTATTTTTGAAAAATGTTAATCTTTTAGCAAGAATTCAAATATTCTTGATAGAGATATTACCTAGCAACTGTATCTATTGCTGGACATTCATGTATATGCTCAGTGTTTTTTTACTCCTCATATGACTGATTTTATTTAAAATAGATAGGCAATAAGATGAAGGCAACAGTAAAAGTAAAACAATTATAAGGTAATAAATAAATTAAATTGTAAACTCACCTACTGCTAACCTTTCTTCTAAAGTGAAGATAACTGTTGTTATCTGTATCCTAAAATAATACAAAAAATCCCAACACATAAATACCAACAAAAGACTCTATATAAAAGAAAAGAATACAGAAGGAATTTATCCTACCACTTTGACGATTCCAACCCAATAATAAAACTAATCTTGATTTAAAGTCTCCATAATGTAGCCAAGAACTCCATGGCATCTAAAGAGGTCTATTATTTAGTTATTAAAGATATAATACTCAAAACATTTCCATTTCCTTATTATCAGGAATCAATATATAAAAGATGGAAGGTTTACACTTACATATGACAGGGTCATAAGCACTTCAGCACTTATAAGATATAAGACGTATAATTGTACATCTCGTAGCACTTTGTCACCATTAGTGTATAAAAGACTGTAATGGAAATGTAATAAGGGCCTTGCATCTGTTTTGTGGCACCTAAAACTTTATATGGAAAAGTGGATGAGGTTTAGCAGGAGCAGTATGGCCTCATACAGAGTGAAAGATTGACCATAACTAATGTTAGAAATTGACAGAAATATGGTGAAAACCTGTATCTGCTAATATCTGGCATATTTTTATTTTCTGGCACACAGTCAACCAAAAGGAATGTGCTTCTTAATAAATGCTTTGCATTTTCCTTCAGTATACTTTTAATTAAGACATCATTTAATATTACAAAAATGATGCTCACCTCTCCCCTCAGCTTCACTCCAGTGTTGTGCCATTCTTGCCAGCCACTGGTCTCCTGTTCGATTCTTTCTTCTTCTGTATGGAAATGTCACTGTTGCAGTGACTGATTAGCTGCAGCAATCATGTGCCACTGCCTGATGGCATTGTTCATAGTTGTCCACTTTTAGACAGTGATTTCAGTGAGTGGATGTAACTGCTGCATTAGTGACATTCCCATCCAGAAGAAAGAAGACTGTCGGTCAATGAGAATGGTGTGGTGCTGGAACAACAGTTAAAGGAAAGGTGAGTATAAATTCTTTGGATTTTAAGTTATGCTAATAAAATAATAAAAAATGGCGGACAATCCACATCTTATATTATATAAAGTATATCTATTTCAAGACATCCAACTGTATACTTTGTAGCCAAATATTGCCTGAAATTCTACTATAATCTTTGTGGGAGTAGTGGGAAATTTTAGAATATTTATTATTATTATTATTATTATTATTATTATTATTAGTATTATTTATTTTAAAGTGCCATTGATTCCAAGGCGCTGTACATTCGAGGGGGTTACATACATTACATAAGTCAAACGAGTACAGTGATAAGGGATAATGACAATTGGCACGACAGAGGGAGAGAGGACCCTACCCGCGAGGGCTTACAATCTACAAGGAGGGGGAAAGAGACAGGAGGTGAGGGGCAGACATGTCTGTGGAGGAAGTAGTGACAAGTTTAGTGAAGGTTATAGGCAAGCCTGAAGAAATGGGTTTTCAGGTTGCTTTTGAAGCTGGTGAAAGTGGAGGAGAGTCTGATGTGTTGGGGCAGTGAGTTCCAGAGTGTGGGTGAAGCACGGGAGAAGTCTTGGAGACGGTTGTGTGAGGAGCTGATAAGGGGAGAGCAGAGGAGATAGGTACACTTCAACTGTGAAAATCACATTGTAGACCCAGCCACAACCAATTGAAGACCCAGCCACAACCAATCTTCAATGCTCTTACTGAGGTAAGGAGGTTATTACCATGTTTCACGGTTCTTAGGGTTCTACTCATCCCTCTTCTTCCTCCAAACACATCGAGTGTAGTTGATACCAAAAAGTTCTATTTTGGTCTCATCTGACCACATGATCTTCTATCATGTCTGCTCTGGATCATCCAGCTGGTCATTGGCGAACTTCAAACAGGCCAGGACATGTGCTGGCGTGAGCAGAGGGACCTTGTGTGCCCTGCAGGATTTTAATCCATGACGGTGTAGTGTGTTACAAATGGTAATCTTTGAGACTGTGGTTCCAGCTCTATTCAGGTCATTGACCTGTTCCCCCCTTTTAGTTCTGGGCTAATTTCTGACCTTTCTCAGAATCATCCTTACCCCACGAGACGAAATCTATTATAATTTCTGGTAGAACTTGGTGCTTTGGAGGAAACTGTGGAACTTATATTGCGGTATAGAAATTTTAGGCAAGTATGGAAAAAACAATTAATGCTTCCAAAAATAGCAGTGATAATAGTTTATTTATATTAGCTAACAAAATGCAAAGTGTAGGAACAATAGAGAAATCAAAACCAAATCAATATTTGGTATGACGACCCATTTGCCTGAGTCCTAAATATAGTCCTGATCTCAATATCATCAAGTCTGTCTGGGATTACATGAAGAGACAGGAAAATTTGAGCAAGCTTCCTCCACCTCTGTGATTAGTTCTCCAAGATTTTTGGGACAACCTTCCTGCCAAATTTCTTCAAAAACTGTATGCAAGTATATTTAGAACTGATGCTATTTTGAAGGCAAAAGGTGGTCACACCAAATATCAATTGGATCTTGATTTCTCTTTTGTCCATTCACTTTGCATTTTGTTAATAAAAATAAACTATAGCACTTTTACTTTTTAAGTAAATCTTGCTTTGCAGCATTTTTTCCTAACCTGCCAAAATATTTTGAACATTATGGATGACATGTCAAATTTCGACTTCGCCATTTTTTGGATGTAATTTTGCACCAAAAACTGTTGTAACCCTATTCTATACATGTATGAATAGTCGTACACCAAAACTCCAGTTTGCTCCAGGCACGACACATTTGAATGCACCTAAAATATGCTAGCTATGCGCCTAAGATATGCTTTGCATCTAAGTTATGCACCTAAGAAATTCTATGCTATGCAGGGCATGCCACGTGCCGGATTTATGAACCCACATATGACAGGTTCATACATTCGGGTGCACTATACACTTATTTAATACACCTCAAAACTGGAGTGGCAGCACTTCTTTTCTGACATGTTGCCCTATATCAATATAAATGGAATTTCACATAAACATATTTATAAGAAAAGTGTAACTTAATATTACAATGTTCAAAAGTTTTCTTCAAAGTTTTGCATGATCAATTCATTGACTTATATATACTATAGAAGCCATAACATCTGGCTTGAGTTTTCAAATTATCACCTTGATTAAAACAACATTTCTTGTTGCAAAATAAATAAATAAATGAACAATAGAATAGAGCATATTACCCAAATTTAGAAGCAGAAGGAGATCTGATTGGGGATGATTATTGAGAGCTTGATATCATTCTGATGAAAAAGGAAAGATTGGGTACATGTAAAAAAAATATCCAATCTGATTATTAGACTTTTTCATAAGGAAATTTTATATTATTCTGTGTGGTATTGCTATGAATGAAAGCTTTATCTTGCTCTTTGTTTCTTGCTTTGCGAGGTACCATTTTTTAAAGTTTTTTTTTTCTCAGTCCGTGCGTAATGTATTACCATACTGAGATTTTAAAAAAAATGGTCTAATAGGCTATTGTTTATAACAGACCTGGGGGCTTTCATTGGGTTATCCACAGAAAAAAAAAACAATTGCATTTCGTTGTTAAATGGGCAAGATAAGAGAAACTTCTGCCATTACAGTGGGATGCTACCTGTCAATCTCTCTTTTCTACAAATGGTCATTGATCTCTAAGACAAAGCATTCCAAAGAGCATTAAGGTGTAAAAAGAGCTGCCATCAGAGCAATGCTGGCAGTACTGTTGTCAGGGTCCTGGGCCATTTTTTTTTTTCTAAAGGGGTCCACTGCTTCCTCCTGCCTCCTGCAGGTGAATTCTTCCACTCAGTGGGGATCATAAATAGTTTCAGTGAGCACAACGTGGTTCGTAAATAATTTCAAAGAAGATAGGAATTGGTAATGAGCAATATAGATGCTTTGGCTGTATGGGGCCCTAAAATCTCCAATGTCAGCCCTGAGAGTGAATAATCATCAACTTGGAAATAGCAGTTTGGGGAAAATACCTGTTTTACTTATCTTTAATAATATTGATGTGTATTCACTTCTTTTAAACTCAACTACTGATAAAGGAGGTTTACTGTAGTAATGCTAATTGAGATATCAGTTGACATAACTCTTTTGTAGATTTTCCCTGTAGAGTGTATTTTAGACACCTAGATACTATATACCATAAATATGTTTGAAAAGAAGATGAAAAATAAGAATCTTCATGTAAGTGTCTAGTAATTGATGTTGAGCACCTCGTCGCTACCTCTTTTCATTTTCTGAAGCAATAAGTGTTACATATAAGGTTTTGAAATAGCACTTATTAATGATAATGAAGTCCTTCTTCTTCAAAAATTGTTCTGAAGCTTTGGGAGTATATTACCCTATACCATGCCTCAAGTGTTTAGAAAACTCAGAAGTACTTGGAGTCATTACCAGAGAAATACTAACACCATACACTGCAGCTCAACTAAACACTACATGTTAAACAACAGCCATTATTTGGAGAAAAACAAGACTCTATTCACATTGGGGCACATTAATTCTTGGTGCAATGTGCACCAAAAATACTGGAGTACATTATTTATACCATATTTATTACAGTATCTCACAAATGTGAGTACACCCTTCACATTTTTGTAAATATCATATTATATCCTTTCATAGAACAACACTGAAGATATGACACTTTGATACAATGTAAAGTATTTAGTGTACAGCTTGTATAACAGTGTAAATCTGGTGTATCCTAAAAGCAACTCAACACACAGCCATCAATGTCTAAACCGCTGACAACAAAAGTGAGTACACACTTAAGTGAAAGTGGCCAAATTGTGCTCAATTTGCCATTTTGGTGTCATGTGACTCTTTAGTGTTACAAGGTGTCAGGTGTGAATGGGGAGCAGGTGTGTTAAATTTGGTGTTATCACTCTCACACTCTCTCATACTGGTCACTGGAAGTTCAACATGGCACCTCATGGCAAAGAACTCTCTGAGGATCTTAGAAAAATATTGTTGCTCTACATAAAGATGGAGTACATTATAAGAACATTCCGTAACTGAACTGCAGCACAGTGGCCAAGATTATATAGTGGTTTAACAAGACAGGTTCCACTCAGAACAGTCCTCACCATGGTCAACCAAAGAAGTTAAGTGAACGTGTTCAACGTCATATCCAAGGATGAGTGCTGGCAACATTGCTGCAGTAGTTAAAAGGGTTAGGAGTCAGCCTGTTAGTGCTCAGACCATATGCCAAACACTGCATCAAATTGATCTGCATGGCTGTTGTCCGAGAAGGAAGCCTCTTCTAAAAATGATGCACAAGAAAGCCCGCAAACAGTTTGCTAAGACAAGAAGACCAATGACATGGATTACTGGAACCATGTCCTGTGATCTGATGAGACCAAGATAAACTTATTTGGTTTAGTTGGTGTCAAGTGTGTGTGGCGGCAACCAAGTGAGGAGTACAAAGACAAGTTTGTCTTGCCTATAGTCAAGCATGGAGATGGGAGGGTCATGGTTTGGGGCTGCATGAGCGCTGCTGGCTACAGTTCATTAAGGGAACCATGAATTCCATTATGTACTGTGACATACTGAAGCAGAGCATTATCCCCACCCTTTGGAAACTGTGCCGCAGGGCAGTATTCCAACATGATAACAACCCCAAACACACTTCCAAAATGACCACTGCCTTGCTAAAGAAAATGAGGGTAAAGGTGCAGGACTGTCCAAGCATGTCTCAAGACCTAAAACCTATTGAGCATCTGTGGGGCATCCTCAAACGGAAGATGTAGGAGTGCAAGATCTCTAACATCCACCAGCTCCATGATGTCTTTATGGAGGAGTGGAAGAGGATCCAGTTGCTGCAACCTGTGAATCTCTAGTGAACTCCATGGCCCATAGAGTTAATGCAGTGCTGGAATATAATGTTAGTCACACAATTTATTGACAATTTGGGCACAATTTGTCCATTATCACTTAGGAGTGTACTTACTTTTGTTGCCAGCCATTTAGACATTGATGGCTGTGTGTTGAGTTATTTTGAGAGCACACCAAATTCACACTGTTATACATGCTATATACTGACTACTTCACATTGTATCAAAATGTCATATCTTCAGAGTTGTCACATGAAAAGATATAATACAATATTCACAAAAATGTGAGGGGTGTACTATAATAAATGTGGGACATTTGAAAGCTGTGTAGTGTAAGTTTTTCACTGCCTAGGTATTAGACAGTATTAATAAATGTACCCCATTGTGTTTTAATACATGTTAAAAGAATATGTCAAGAGTATTCGAAAGCATACCATCAATGTGTCCATAGGTCCCCATGCACCCAGAATACGCCAAAAGAATACTTTTTGCATACCTTGGGTAGTTACGCATTGGTATTTGTTGTTCTTTGTATCGATTAAATGCTTAATGAAAAGGTTGAGCAATAAATTTACTCTGGTGTTCTCTGCAGGATTTTCAAGAAACTGTATAAAAGTTTCAAATTGACAAATTTTCCTTGTGTCATAAGTATATCTTAATGAAGTGTTCTTGCCATGCTGTTTCACAGAACCTGCTTCTTATAGCCAGTTACATACTCATAGTTCCTGTTTAGGCTGTGGGTGGTTCTACAGCATTGATTGGAATAACAGATCTACTGTTTTTCGTCTTCAGAGGTCTAAGGGTAAAAGGGTATAAGTAAGAAACATATAAACAAGCTCCTTTGCTGCTGATAAGAAAAGCTGGGAGTGAGGTTACCAGTCTGTCTATGATTGTAGAGAATGTTAAAGCACAGAGGGTTGATGATAACCTAGTGAAGCTTGTGTACACAAGCAGGAAATAATAACTGCTCTAGCTCTGAAAGTAAGAAAAATCAGAACAACAATGTATTTGGTAATAATCTTTATTTACCTTTACCTACATGTTTAAAGCTAATCAATAAAGTGAGACTATCCCTTTAAATTTCATCTGATCCAAAATATTTCACTTACAAGGTACCTAATTTTTAACATTTTGCACAACTCAACAGTACAGGTGAATATAAGACATTTTGTAAAATGTGTTACTAGAGGATAATTTCTCTTTGACCACGTACCATTCTCCTCTCCTCCCCATCGTTCCAATTTGCCTAGGGATGGACCAACTCACTGAAGTACCAGGTTACACGTTGACCAAAGAAGTCTGTGCTAAGCGGAGTGGGTGGGGATGCAAAGAGAGAAAGAGGCAATGAGAGATACCAAGAGATTTGACTAAGGGCGACATGTATGAATTCGAATTCGTACTTTTTTTTTACTTGGCGCCGACACTCCAGAAGAGTAGAAGAGTGTAGAATACGACAGTATGAAGATTTTTGGCGCATTACATAGAGCTTAATGCGGCAAACTTTGTATGGGCATGGAGTGTAATGCGCCAAACTTGGCGCATTAAGCTCTATGTAATGCGCCAAAAATCTTCATACTGTCGTATTCTACACTCTCAGAATCTCATAATCTGAGCATTACAACATTAAGAGAGCGACATGTATGAATTAAAATGCATACTTTTTCTTACTTGGTGCGAACACCACAGTTCTAAATAGATATAGAAGAGTGTAGAATACGACAGATTTTTGGCGCATTACATAGAGCTTAGTGCGCCAAGTTTAGCGCATTAAGCTCTATGCCCCTACAAAGTTTGGCACATTAAGCTCTATGTAATGCGCCAAAAATCTGTCGTATTCTACACTCTTCTATATCTATTTAGAACTGTGGTGTCGGCGCTAAGTTAAAAGAAAGTATGCATTCGAATTCATACATGTCGCCCTAAATGCTCTAGTAAGCATAATATTTCATCCAGCTGTTTGACTTTAAGATTGCTCTGCAATTTCCTTCATGCCGCTGCAGTTTGTAAGTGTGCTATAGATATAAAGGGAAGAAGATCAGTGTGAATGTATTAAGTTTATGGGAGACATCATAGCAGCTAGGTTCCTACCACTGACAGGGGAAATAAGAAATGGGGATGGAAAAAATGGTGAAAAATGCATTTAAGGTATATAATAGCCAAAAATAGTGCTACATGTGAATATAAGAAATTATGTACTTCAAGTACCCATATATAACAGATTATCCTGAAGAGTCTGTTGAAAAACTATTATTTTAATGTAAATTAAACAAATTAAGCACACATTATTTTAAAGCATTACATGGCACCAGGGCCATTCCTAGGCTAAATTGCACTCAGGGCGGGGTGAAGAAATTTCTCCCTCCCCCCACATAACATAATGCACCACGATGCAACACAGTGCATCACAATCAACCAAAACCCAATATATTCAAAAGGCTTTAACACAATGTGCCACGTATAAAACGACAAATAATAGTCATACAGTTACCAAATAACATTGTTATACAAAACCAGAATCCCAAGGCTAATAGTACCAATGTCCTAGTGACCGAATAATACCACAACACCATGACCACATATCACCAGCACATAGTGACTGAATAATACCACCACACAATGACCACATATCACCACCACATAGTGACAGAATAATACAGCATACCATTACTGAATACAAACCATTATACTGCAACCTATATTACCGGCATACAGTGACCATATAGTGGTGGATACTCACTGTACACAGGCACTGCAGACATATAAGCAATTACCGTAAAGTTACATCCAGGGACTTACAGGAGACGTCTCTGAAGAGTTTCTCTTCTTCTTTTACTCCATCTGTCCCAGACCGCCATGACGGTGGAATTTGCAAAACAAATATCTTAGACTCCTCAATTTATCGGCACTTCTCCACCAATTCCTATCTCTGTATAAACTCTTTATTTCTATCGCCCCAAATGGAAATAATTACCCCCTTGTGTCCCAAACAGTAAAAGTGCAGAAAGTACACCCCCAAACTATGTAGGCAGTCCTCAATTAAGTAGGTGTATAGCTTTACCATTACCATTAGGTAGGTAAACTTATAGGTCCCCCCAATAGATAGGTATCTCAGCCCCCTATTAAGTGGATAGGTAGTTATATAGGCTTCCCAATAAGTAGAAATATAGATCCCTATTATTTAGTTATATAGGCACCTGTACCCAGTTAGTTGCCCCCTGTAGGCATGTAGTAGCCCCCCAGTAGCCAGGTAGTTATTTGCCCTCTGGTAGCCAGGTAGTTATTTGCCCCCTGTAGCCAGTTAGTTGCTCCCTGTAGCCAGAAAGTTGCCCCTGTAGCCAGATAGTAGTCCACTGTAACCATGTAATACCCCCTGTTGCCAGATAGTTGTCCCTGTAGCCATGTAGCAGCCCCCAGTAGCCAGATAGTAGCCCGGGTAGCCATGTAGCAGCCCCTGTAGCCAGAGAGCTGCCCCTGTAGCCATGTTGCAGCCCCCTGAAGCCAGATGCTAGCCCCCTGTAGCCAGATAGTAGCCCCTGTAGCCATGTAGCAGCCCCTGTAGCCAGATACTAGCCCCTGTAGCCATGTAGCTGCCCCCTGGAGCCAGATACTAGCCCCCTGTAGCCAGATAGTTGCCCCTGTAGCCATGTAATAACCCCTATGTAGCCATGTAGTAGCCCTGTAGCCATGTAATACCCCCAGTAGCCAGATAGTAGCCCCTGTAGCCATGTAATACCACCCTGTAGCCAGATAGTTGCCCCTGTAGCCAGATTGTAGCCCCTGTAGCTAATTATAGTGAAATAGAAAAAACTCACTCACCTTTCCAGGTTCCCTGCAGCGCTTCCAGATCTCCTGGGACAGACGGGAGCCGAGACTCAATGTCGCAAGGGGCATGGTGAAAGCCGTGCACCGCCTGCGACACTGCTGTGTATGTACAGCACTGACTGAGCGCTGTACATACAGTGGAGGAGGCAGGAAGGAACGATCCCTCCTGCCTCCTCCCTGTACCGGCAGCTGCAGTGAGTGTGTGCAGCTGCTGGCTTTGACTCTGCGCGGCTGTTTTACTAGAGCTTTTGCTGTCCAGGGCAGTCAATGAACTTACTGCTCTATATTACAGGCCGCACCAAGCTTCCGAGCTTTTGCAGGCCCTTCCTCACATCCATAAATCATAAATGCTACACAAAATATTTTCTTGATATCACCATATTCTAAGAGTAAAAACATTTAAATTTATGGACCTGTGTAATGGCTTTTTGTATGTGTGATAAGCTGACATTTTTATTGGTACCATAGCAGGATATGTAAGGATATGTTCAAGCGACGTGTTGAGTCCGTGTGAACACACATTCTTAGATGCGTGTTTGGGTCTGCCTAGACGGACCCAAACACACATCTAGTAATGAGCAGTGTGTTTTATATTGCTTGTAATATAAAACACACATCGATGTTCAGACGAGTGATCGCTGATGTGTGTTTACATTACGTCTTTCGGATCCATCTTTCGGATCCGTCCTAAGAATTTTCACATCAATTATTGATCCAAAAGACACAGCAGGAGCCCGATTTAAAACTATAGGGTGCGATCCTGCTGCAGGCAAAACGCATCCGAACACGCACCTGCACGTTGGATGCGTTTTGGATCCGATTAACGCTGCGTTTTTGTATGCGGTTTTAAGATCCAAAATGGATCCAAAATTGGATCCAAAAATGCCATGTGAACATACCCTAAGAGTTTTTGATGACTTTTTTCTGTTTTCTTGTGAGGCTAAATAAACAAAAAAATTCAAATATTGTATGTTTTTTGATTGCTTTTTATATATTTATTTTTTTCAGCATTCACCATGCAGATTATTTATAAAAGTATTTTATAATTTATATAAGTATTAGTTTTATATATGGGATTGTAACGGAAGTAGCCATACCTATCATGTATATTTCTTAGTCTTTATTTTATATTTATAAAAAGTTTTTCTTCTTATTGGTGAAACAGAGGTTTTGTGTTTGTTTTTTATTTATTTAATTTTTAGTTATGTATTATGCCTGTGACAGGCACCATAGCCTGCGCACTCTCTGACCGAACAGGTCACCTACTTTTACCTAATACCCGCTTCCTCTCCGCCGCTTGTTACGGCTTTCCCCTCTACCACAAGCCCACTATTTTTTGCTATTGTTGCAGTCTCTTGGTTATCCTTTTACCCTTATTATACCATTCAGATGTGGTTTGATAAAGGCCTGCTGGCCGAAACATCACTACCTGAACATCTGCATGTATACTGTCATTGTGACCCTTATTCTAATTTTGTGCAGTAATCTGTTTCATTGACTGTTATCATCCTTACTCTGGAGTAACTTGGCATAATTTTGACTTCTTTGTAAATAAAATACCCATTTTGCTTGCTATATTTGAGTGTCGGTGTATATCTATTTATTCTAGGCATCAAAGCCTATGACAGGAAACATAGCCAATAAGGCTCCTGTACATGGAAGAACCTAAGGTCTTTTTTGGCCACGGTAGTCATCCACTGTAAAAATGACTGCGTGCTGATACATACAGGGGAGAAGGCAGGAGGGGAGCGATGCATCCTGCCATCTCCCTGTAGCGGCAGCTGCACTAACTGTGTGCAGCTGCTGGCTTTGACTCTGCACGGCTGTTTTACAACGGCTGTGCAGAGTCCAGGGCTAACCGCGGGGCGGGCGAGGCGGGCGGCAATCGCCCGCTTTTCCCGCCCCTAGGAACGGCCCTGCCCACAACATTTCGGGGGGAGGGGTGGTGTCCTCCAAAATGTTGTGGGTGTGTTGTGATACACAAGGAGGAAATCGCTTGGCATGCAGGTAATGTGCATAAGTTTCTACAATGTTTCTACAATGTAATAGAAAAAGTTGTGAAGAAATGTCACATTTTTCCCAATAAAAATGGATGATACAGTGTTGAAAAGTATTATAAAGACTGTGAGTATTTTGAGTACTGTGAGTATTAACAGCATTCAACTAATCTTGCCATAGTAACCATCAGCATTCCATTATCGGGTTGCAGGGGTGTTAATGGATTACACAGGGAGCCTCTTCCCTCTTTCAACCACATACATGCTGCAGCCACTCTTGAATATGAAATCTAGAGAGTTTACCAGCTGAGATTGGAGCTAGCTATACTGTACATTACACCCAGTTCCAGCTGTGGACGGTGTAGTCACAGCTTTTGGGCCCGCACCATCTCAGCACCAGAAAAGTACCGGAGACTTACCAACTTTTCTGGGGGTCTAAAAGGACCCTGCATTTTTCAGGTGTTTCCCAGGTATTTGGGGAATGCTGGAAATTAGGCCAAAAAGCAATTGTCCGACCATGCTGTACCTAGAAATTTGCCATGCAGTGAATTGTCTCCTTCCCCAGTTATGCCACTTCATGATATTAACCACTGCAGGACATCATGGGGAAGATGTCTGAATGAAGCACTAGTGATTAGGTCAACAGTTGACCGTCTCTTTAGGCATAATAGATGTCAATCTGCAGGTCAGACACCTTAATATAACCATGTAAACTGTGACTTTTTTTTATTTTTTTCCCATCACAAAGACTGTGATTTTAACTATAACACATAATAATGTGTGTATCATTCTGTATGTATTTTCTGAATAAAATTGACTTTTATTTACCACTTGTGCTGTACTAAAGGTTTTATTCTTGTCTAAAAAGGTGCTGCATTCGTATTAAACGTCAAATAGCATGAAAAGGTTTTATGAATACAAATCAGTATGTACCTCAGATGTCGCACGCAGCCTTAGATGCTAAGCAACCACATGATACCAAAGCATAGCAGTAAATATGTAAATATACCTATGCTTGCAAAACACGTCGCCCATGTTGCTAGGAAACCTTATAAGGCTAACTAGATAACAAATAATATCCATACCAGCGTCTAAGAATCGGCAGACTGCCCCCATAGAACTCACAGGATAGATATTGGTGTAATGTATGCTGTGTAAAATAAATAGCATAATCTTTCCCAATGTACAACATTGTAGACACGAAAGTCCTGCTTCTGAGCATGAAAATTGTCTCATTCTCAGCAACATCTTTTTAAAAATGTGGCACATTTATCAAGACGCACAGACTTGACTGTGGAAGCAATAAATACATCCCTCTATCCCTATACACAACATATTCAACAAATAGATTGCATGCATTTTTTGTAAGCATGGTCACATTTTGCAGATCAGCTTTCATCTCAATTCTTTCTGTTGTGCCCTTATCACACAAAACTCTGCATGAAAATTATATTATTTAAGAATGTGAAAGAAGATCATACATCTAGTTTAGGAAGATGGATATAGACCATTTAGCCTGTCTGATATGGAACTAAAACTGCTTTGAAAACCTAGAACTATTGATTCAGTTTATATTTTATTGCATATTTTTTAAATGGTTTATTGCAACTCACCCTGCGTGATTAAGAGCAATATAATGCATAATGTTCTTAGTGATTAATATGCTTGTTCCAAATATCTGGGGAGACATGTATGCAACTAGGTACGTTGAAGTGCATTTTCATGTTTATTTTCAGTATAAAATGCGCCTGAAAATATGAAAGTGTTTTTTGTGCAATCATAAATGGCGTATAAAGTTCAATGCACCTGGTCTGTGTATTTGGCGTATTACTAAACATTTATAAAGGCTATAGACAGGCTAGAAATAAAAGAAAAGTCATTAGAATAGCATGCAAAAATAGAAACATGGTACTGATCTGCTTTGGGGACCACAGGTCCCCACAAGACCTGTGCTGTGCTGGGCCCTTTCTGTATGTAGAAAAAGGTGAGAGCACAAAATACATTTCAACACTGATCACCATCTGAAAAAAATTTTTTCATTTAATGTGTAAAAAATAAAAATCGACCCCAAATTTTTTTTTTAACAAAATTTAGAAAAATACAGGTCAGTGGGGTTTTTTAATTTAAAAAAAAAATTTTGATTCTATTAAAATTTTAAATACATTTAATGGGAAATTTTGTTGACGATTGTTGGCTATCGACATCGGCGAAAATCGATAGCGCCACCATCGATAAGGCTTTTTTGATAGTCGAAGTCGATCATCTCCGGTACCATTAAAGTCATGGGAGGCAACAACACCTTCATTTTTACACCCAAACAGGGGGAGAAGCGGAATAAAACCCCAACATCAAAAAGGGTACCTGCTACTCTTAGCACAACACTTAGGCATAAAAGGGGACAGAAAAAAGTCACACACCATTTACTATCCCCGTCTTGTACCACAGCATGACCCTTAAACCGCATCACCCCCAAATTAAAAAGTGCCAGAAGGCAGTAAAATTTTTAACCCCATTTACTTGAACTGGACATTGAATATCCCTGTCCGGAACGCCAAAAAGACCCAAAAACCTGCATACCCACAGATTAAAAAGTGCCGGAAAAAGGGGTCTTTCAACCCCATTTTAGTTTTTCTGGACATTGACTAACCGTCCTGGACCCCCGTATGACCATTAAACCCGTAGACCCCCAATTAAAAAGCCGGAAAAAGG